>JBBPCS010003317.1:0-12433 GCA_037974645.1 Hollardia meadi
TCTTTGTTGTTTTTGTTTTTTGTACTCTTATTTGTACTGTGTGTTTTTTATATTGTGCCCCTGACTGCAAGCCAAGTTTCCCATCTGGGATAATTAAAAAAATAAAAATTACTGAACTGGCTCTCCACTCTGGGAGATTTGTTTCTCAGAGGACTGCATCTTAACACTGCAATGATGTACTTCAAATGTTCAGAAGACCATGCTCACTGATTGCACATGCCCCTTTTGACATCTGCAGACATCCCAACAGACCAGATGACAACATCCTCTGTCCAACTCAATTTGCCTCCCTGTCTAAACCTCTTCTCTCTCCTCCTCTGCCATTCCAAGGACATCCACCTAACAGCCACCACATCCATTAATGGATGCTAACCGCAGCTAGCCAAGCGTGCTCTGACATCATAAGAATTGCATGAGGATCTATATGACCCTGAAAACCTGTTTTCAATTCAACATCCAAGAGAGGTCTCGCTTTCAGTGTTTGACATCTTTTCTATGATGTGTAGCTATTACACCTCGTCTTCAGAAAGCCACAATGCTTCAAAAGTCAATAAAACTGACATGGTAATAAAATATGCATAATCACTCACTGGAATTGATCTCTTTGTCAATATCTGTCCCTTTCTTAAAGCCAACATTTTGCTCATTACAAATTTGCATGAATTGCCTTTATGCTCATCGTGATTCTCAAATTGTAATTTTTATAGTATATTCAGTGTCAGTCACTGATAAAATGCCTTTATCACGGAATACAATTACTGTGAAATGCACCCTACAGGTGAGCTTTGACAAAGATGCAGGAAAAAAACACATTGAACTGTTTTTTTCCTGAGGTGCATTCAAAAGAGCCAAGTGGCCATGTTGTAAAAATATCATACAAACTTAAATTATGCAGAATGCTTAAACCATATTAAGTCAAACATAAGCACTTGGGAATAAAAAATTCAATAATTAAATTCATGCATTATAAATGACCTCCCTGTGGTAGGCTATACTATACACAATACATACAGTGGCTCCAAATGCAATTCAAATTAATTGATACAATAAATGAGTCTTCCTCTATGACTAATATACTAACTAATGAAAACCGTTCCAATTTTCGATTTCAGGATCAATATCTTGGAGACAATAAAATAAGGGTTAAAAGCACTAATAATAATGCACCATGGTGTTCCTACAGTGGCAGGCTAGTTCTGGTTGAAAGCTCATCCAAATCTGGCCCTCATCCTCTCAGAGGACCTTCAAGCTCCAAATTGCCCATTATAAAAATCTCTACCCGTCAGTCCAGCCTTTTGTCATCACACTCTTAAATCGCTGTCTCCTTGCTAGCTGAGCTTTGCTCACCTTATTCATAACCCTCAGTTTTCTTATCTCTTCTGTCCCACTTTCCTCTCATTTATTTGTCTTTATCTCTCTCCCTTTAGGCCTAATGTCTTTTCTCCATTTTTTGTAAGTATTGTCACCCAGTCTGCCTACCACTTTGAGCTACTGTCGGATGCCTCCATTTGCTTGGTGATGCATGAAAAGAGGCATTATACTATATTATATTAGATAAATCGGTCGACCGATTAATCGGGTCGATTAATGGCTTTTTGAGATAATCGGCATCGGCCGATGCCTGCGCTCAAGAGGCCGATAAACAAAAAAAATGTTTTTTTTTAATTTAAAATAATAAGTGCAGAGTGCAGATCTACAGAGAGCAAACAGAGACAATGCACACTTTTTTATTTTCAAATACTTTTCTGTGTTCAAGTGAATACCTTAGTGTTAAATAAATGTTCATTTAAGTTAAGCAATTTTGTGTCTCGTTTGGTATTATTATTAAATTGTTGTATTTTATCTGATGAAAAAAACAACAACATGATATCGGCATTTTATATCGGCCATCGGCCATTGAAAAACCCATGTTGGTCGACCACTATACTATATTATGTCCTTCTCAGAGGTTCTAAATTATGACTGTGCATTTGGATATTGAATGTGGATAATAAAAATATATGATTCATATTCTGTAGCCTAGTAAAACTATTTCTACTCCAGAGGTTAAAAACAGGCTATGACAAGGTGAGAAGAGATAAGACAAGAAAGTAACAAGGAGAAATGCAAAGTGACGATGAAACTTTTGGAGTCAATAATGATGGGGAATAGTTCCTACTGCACAGATGGGCAAGTTGGAAGAAGAATAAATAATAATACAGCAGAAGAACCAAAGAGAAAAAATCTTATAGTTATACTCCATCAAAAATAGTAAAGGACTCTCTGTATCTAGGTTAGATTGGCATCACTGCGCATTTTCACTTGCACAACAGTGGAAAATTAACCTAACTGCTCACAAAGCCCCCACCTGGTTGGAAATAGAAAAAGAGATACTCAAGCATTTTCAAATGGAAACATTTATGACTCAGACAGGTGGATCTTTGCTAGTTCAAATTCCGGTGTTAAAATTTTCAAGGGAATGCTGGAAAATGGCACATAGTTGTGTTAAAAATAACCCCTCACTGACATCTGAATCATCAAAATGGTTTAACTCTAAGATTAGAATAGCCAAAAAACCCTTCTTCTGGTATCACTGGGCAAAAGCAGGGATCCTGCATCTGGGGGACCTATATGAAAATGTTCATATAGTTACCTTTGAATTGAAAATATTTCCAGCTCAGGTACTGTCGCCTTTCAGTTTTAAGATCTGGCCCCGACCCAACCACTGAAATTCAAAGCTTACAACAAAATGTCAGCCTTAAATAAAGGGAGTGCATAGTTTTTTTTAAATATCCTAATTAGAGATGCCAATGCGCCTAAACTTTATGGTCTTAAATTGGCTTGGGAAAGGGATATTGGGTAATATATTGAGCAACAACAGTTGAATGATGTTCTATCAAGCTGGCACATCCCCTGCCCGAGAAGTCCAGATGCAATTCATCAATTATGAAATTCTTAACAGGTTACTGGACCCCAAGCAGAATGGCTAGACTTAAATTATGAGAGCATGATTTATGTTGGCGATGTCATAATGACGTTGGAGTAATGGTGAACATGCTGTATGGCTGTGACATGGTTAAGGATCTATGGCAAAAATAATTTCTTTTATAAACTAAATGGTCAATATAAAAATTGCATATACATGGTCTGAATAAAAGGTTGGTGCCGGTTGGCTGTGTTGACAGGATGCAGAATTATTTTTGAGACAATGGAAAGCAGTCACACCCTCATCATTTGAGCATGGATTGAACTAATGTCGATTATAGCAGGGAACGTATAAGTCATAGCCAGACAATTGGGATGACAAGACCTGTTGAGGAAAACATGGAGCACATTCTTGAACGGCATTAATAAGTTAACATCCAAGAACTGATCTCATAGCATGCGGAGCAAATGTCAAGGGAAAAGCCTACTGTCACTCTGTAATATTTTTTTAGTTTATGATATTTTCTTTCTGAAAGTATGTTGATGGATCTTGTACACAAAAGCCTTGTTTAAATGCAGATTGAATGCAGTGTAATTATGTGTGGAGGACTCTAAATGACCTGGTGGCTGAGTCAAATTTTTTACTTTTGAAATTGGCCACACACTGACTGAACGATTCTGCTCATACCAGCATATGCTGTCATACTCCACAAAAAAGAAGAACTAGCCCACATATGACAAGTTTTTTTTTTTTAATTTTTCAGCATCGACATACGGTCATATCTTATTTTGCACTTATCATACACTAAAGCCAATTTAATAAATTGATTTGATTGAATGAAGTAAGAATATAAAATAAAATAATATTTCATTCACAATTATATTGATATTAAACAAATTTTAGTGTTAGGTGAGTATCATTTGTAATAGAGAAACAACTAGGCCCTATATTGTATTTTTATCATGTATGTATGCATATTACTATGTAAACATATAACTAATAAAGCCCTAAAAGAAGGTCACCGGCCAACTCTGACTGCTGCAACGGTCACGGGGGACATTCATTCGCTCTGTCCATCCTGCAAGCCTAGCAGATACAATAAATGTCATACAGTTTCCTGTCATTCCTCACAGAAACGCACATTGTGCATTTCTTTGTAGCTTCCCTGTCACTGTTATCATCACAGCACTCACATCCTCTCTTTTGTGTTCCCTTTGTACAAACAGGTAGACCGTTAATATTTAACAACAGCCATCAGAAGTATGCAGAACGTGTTTATCAGGCACAAAACATTTCCATGTGCACAGATGAAACACTTGAAATTGGTATTTTACAAGGATTACCTGACTGGAATTGCACAGCTTAATGTTTTCTTCTACTGTATTGTAAGTGCATTTCTCTGTGAGTATGTTTTTGGAAGAAAGACGATGATTGCCAAGAAAAATTTATCTTCATGAAATATGAAAGTTAGAAAAGCAAAACTTGCTGTAATGTTTTCTTGACATGAACATGGAGCCCAGCTGAGCACATTTAATTTCCTTATTATCCTCGGCCATTCACCCATTAAATTTTACTTAGGCAGCTGAAATGTGGAAAATATTAATTTGACTCAAGCCAAAGCAGGGCTGACCTGAATGTTTCGAAGCTTCAAAGCTTCTACCGTTGCCAAGGTAGTAAATGTCTAAATCGGTATTTGAAGAACAGAGATGTTGCATCAGCTGCACCGCAAAAAAAAAACAACCAATGACTGATGAAGAGCAAGAAATGTGGCTCCTGTATGGCGTTTAAGTCGTCTCCAAACCTGCATTTCTGCACCGTGTCCACGATCGCAACTGCTCAACACTCACTAACTCATCAAGTTGTCTTTTGAGACTTTAGAGGTGGGGACAGTGACTCATTAGACTCATAATTACATTAATAGCAAAGTATAAAAGCAAATAATGACCAAAAATCTAAATGCTAGCGTCACCCCTCTGTCAAATTTTGGTACCTGAGATCACATCTGACTGAGAAAGTAAGAGTTACAGAAAACAGTGTAGAGAGAAATAGCGAGAGTGAGACTACGTCATCCCTGCGGCTCATTAAAGTCAAGTCACATTAAGTCAGGGCAATATCAAGCTAAAAGCACATAAACTTCTTAAATTTTGATGCCGACAACATTTGAAGTATTTGCAATGTGAAATACAAGGCTGGCCAGGGCAACATGTCAACCTGAGTAAATACCCGGTCAAACACAAAATATATCTAAAAGCTACCGTATTTAATAGCCTGAGAGCCAAGTCCCCTCCAGCACCCATTAGGATGCATACAGCCGAGTTGGGCACTCCATGGACGATGAAAATTTAAAGAAGGCACCGACAACTTCATTGACACTTTCACAGAATTAGCTAGTTGGATAGGTTGTTTATTAAAACAACTGTTATTTTTTATTGTCTTGTTTGACATTGGCTTAGCAGTTTTATCACACTCAAACTCACAGCCAATGGCTGTGTCCGAAAAGTTTGGACTAATTTTCTTACTACAGAAATTACATTTTGTTTTTTATTAGGGAGAGTTAAGTACAGGTACTATTCTGTACCAGTATGGGTTCAAATGTGAATAACCAAGCCTAGTAGACAGGCTGGATTTTCCTGCATCATTACATAATAGTAATGAAAGTTAGGCTTGGACTACTTTTTTAAATTTTTTGATAATAATAAAGGATAATGTTTTAATAATTACAATTGTTATTGTTGTAAACAATGATATATATATTAGTCTGAAAACAAGGGTGAGCTTGAAAATAGCAGTAAGACGGTCACTTGTTTTAAATTAGACTACACAGTGCTGTTTTCAGAGATGATACAAAGAGAAACTATGCTTCCAGGTACATCAAAGATGCTGCAAATGGTCTAACATGACTCCCTTTTATGCAGCTTAGAATGAATTTCCATGGTTGTTTGAAATCTGGCAACCATGTCTGACACTGACACAGGTGCCAGATTTGCCAGTGAAGCTGAAAAGAATGTATTT
This sequence comes from Hollardia meadi, assembly GCA_037974645.1. Taxonomy (NCBI): domain Eukaryota; kingdom Metazoa; phylum Chordata; class Actinopteri; order Tetraodontiformes; family Triacanthodidae; genus Hollardia; species Hollardia meadi. The sequence continues at coordinate 5,918 of JBBPCS010003317.1, forward strand.
CACAGAGGCATGCTGTCCACTGGGGATCATTAGCTCATTCACTGAAGGTGACTACAATTTGTGGCTGCTCATATGTTAACATGAAGGTAATATAGTGTGAAACAGAGTTTATCAGTTGAACTGTCAGTGATCATCTCAAAGGGAGGTCAGACTTTGAGTCCCTGTGCTGCATAGAAGGTTATTTAAGATGCACGCCAAGCTGCCATTGTTAGAACAGTGGTTTGAGTTTAACCATATAAGGACACGATAAGATCCAAACCTCATCACAATCACAAAGCTGTATAAAAACTGTAAGAGGAAATTCACTAAAACAGATTTAACTAAGGTCCAAATACATTCCTTTGGGAAAATATGTGTACAGGGGGCATAATTATGATCCAGTCTGATAATCACAAAATGGAGAATATTAAGAAAACAACTGGGATTTCTATATTGTCAAGACTCCAATATAAAAATAAAAAAACATGCGTAAACACAGCCCTGCAAACACTGTATACATCCATCAAGTCAGTCTAGTAATAAATTCATAATATCTTAAATGAACCCAATACCAAACAAAAGTTGCCAGTTTAAGTACATCTAGCTAAGACTAGTGCAGTCTGATACAACAATCCTACAATAAATTCTACCTTCATGAAGGTTAGGCTCTGTTTTTTGTAACTATTTTAGAGAAGGGTTGGTTCATTTGTAGAAGTATTGTGTCTTTGTGTTAGTGATGATAATGAATTGTATTGAATTGTACTAACAGGTTTTAATAAATAAACATGCGGCAGCCCCATCTATGTATTAGAGTGCATTAGTTTTATGTAGGAGTACATAAACTGGCAACTGATTGTATCCACCAGTGGATTGTATCCACATTGTATACATGTCATTAAAACTAGCGGTTGACCAACAGTGGATCTTCAAAGATCGACATAATGAAGACAATTTGTAGCAGGAAAAAGCAGATAGCCGATAAATCAGCCAATACAATCAAATTCGACATTGTCGGAAATGAACAATCTTCCACTCTATTAGAAACTAGATAATTGTTGAACTGAACAAGTCAAAGTTAAAATAATAAATACCTAAATAAATAAGTCTGGATCACCAAAGATAAAACTCAACACAATAAATAAATGTGGAACTAATCAAACCAACTTTTAAAAAAAATTAATGTTGATTTGACTCAATGTTTAATTTTTGAGCTATCACTTTCCCTCAAAGTCAGTAATTGTAGTTGAGAAGTTGACAGGTGAAGGCTGCACAGCCATCGGCTTCTGTCAGCGCTGTTTGTAAAAATTCCAATCGGCACCAATTATATGGCCAAATTTATTAATCGGTCAACCTCTAATTAAAAGCTGTATTCTTTTCAGTGGGATTTCAGCTCCTTTGCCGTTTTTCTAAAGAGCTATTTCTGTCAACATGAGGCTGATAAGGCTCTTAACATGAGGCTCTTAAAACAAGTATATTTGCATTGCAAATCAACAAAAGATTTTATCACGAGACATGCAGAAAACACATGATAGACATATTTTTTGGAGGAGAGGCAAATAATATCCCTTCCAGGAACTTGCCAAATGGTTGTCAGTACAGATCTACTTAAGTCTTCCAGGTGCAATCACATGGAAAAAGAACAAAAGAAGAGACAGCTCCCACTTTTAAAAGGACGGAAAGATGACAAGCAGCTTTCATCTGACTTTTCTTCAGGAAATTTCTACACTCACTGGCAACTGATGTTTGCCTTTCCAAAATACACTGTATCTGTCTTTCACAGATGGATATACATAAAACAAAACATTTTCAAAGGTATATTGCCATATCCTATGTTTTCCTTGTACTTCACATTAGATTTGAATATTGATCATTAATAACATTGTATTATCTTCTCGCTTTAAATACATGCTATAAATATTAAAACACTGACAGTAAATAGTTACCCACAGAAGATCTGATCACACTTTCTATGGACACTCCAACGAATGGTATATGCTGCCACAAGAGAGCCTCTGTAAATCATGCACAAGGTTGATTTTAAGTGCAGGGGGTTGACCTTTTTCTTAAAAGAACAAAGGAATCAGATTTAAGAATAAAACAACTTCTGTAGCATAATAAAGTATGTGAAACCTAGATGGGGACAAGCCATAAATATGTCATTTTACAGAGATAATGAGATAATAGATGACGACAGTCACGTTTCTCATTTAGACTTTATTGGCCACTGTGGAGGCAATTACGTGATAATGTTGTCAAGAAAGTAAGTGTCAGAGAAAACTGGGTGAATAATGGATACAGTGCATCAGATCTAGACATAACCTTGACAGTGATATTAAGACAAAGCAGGAAAGGTAATCTGTATGTGGCGTATACACAGTACACACTTAAGACACTGATCTATCACCATACCTAAATGATACTAATCAATCCCCACTTGAGAAACAGGAATGAACGTCTGTGCCTCTCAAAAGAAAACTGAGCCTTTAAATACATATTTGCTTTGCATGGTCATGAACACTAAATAAAGTAATAACAACTTCTTTATTATCTTTTAAAAAACAACTATCTGTCTGTGACAAAAGCCACCGTGGAAAGTTACAATACAAATCCAAGCAATGAAGATCCAAGCCAAGAAGCTATCTTTTACATCCCAAATTTCCATCCATGGTTGAACTTGTCTGGCTTTGTCAGTGCCTCATGTCATCCATGTAAAATGTATTGCGCTTTGAATCAATTTTTCTGCAAGGATGACTCTAGAGAGGAACTTTAAAAACCTCAGAGCTAAATGTCAGCGACTCTGACCTCTCCTATGTTTACTTCACCGTTTCATTAAGAAAGACCTTGAGGACTAAAATAATTCAAATAAAGTTCAAGTCATCCAAGTTATTACTATGTGACTGAGTGATTAAGATCCGCAGTCAGCTGAGTAATATGTTCAGACACTTAAGCACATTAGAAAGAAACATGAAAGCAAATCTGAATGATAAATATTCAACACAGTGGATTTGAGCCACAAATAGATTTAGTCTGCCAGCAGGCATACACTGGCTCATGGAGCACAAACAAGACTTCTTCGAGCAATCTGTGCAAACTCATGTCTTGCAAAGCACTTTAGGAATCACAAACAAAGTAACGATGAGAACTAGGATAGAGTAGGGATAGACTAATTATCAACCTGGCCGATTATCAGATCCGTTATTCTGCAATTTTTCTGATCGGTATCAGTGTTTTATTTGTCCGATTGCCAATAAAATAATTTAATTTAAAAATACTTGTACTGACTATTATAATAGTCACAATATATAATAGCATTTATATTTCATATATGATAAGCTGAATCTGCATCTGAATCTGGAGTGCATATTCATACTCAAGAACAGTACAAGTACCTCAAAATTGCACTTAAGTATAGTACTTGAGTAAATTGTACTTAGTTACTGCACATTCCATTATTGGGTATTCTAGATTTTGGCAGAGAGATTTTCATTTTTACTGCAAATGTGTTATCAGTCTCCTTAATTACTACTAATGATATCGGCATCAGCCGTAAAAAAAACAAAAAACATATCGGTCAAATCTCTACATGTGTGTGCTGTCAAAACCAAAAATTAAATCACGGTAATATTTTAACCTGCCACTTTTCTCTAATTGTTCAACGAGAAGTCGTTCTTCTGGGCTTCCCAATCGAAATTATGATTACAAACATCTGCTGCAGTCAAAGAGTGGATGGATTCAAAAATAAACTAGTGCGACAAGTCACATTTTGTCTATAAGAATAACATGTGAATGTTGGTTATTAGTCACGTACATGAACGCAATTGGCACTCATTTCAGAAAAGTATTGTGGGTCAGTCCTAGTCATTTGATTTGAGTTACAACAACAACTTCAGTTATTTTTGTAAATATATGCTTATTCTGAATTTGATGCCAGCAACATGTTTCAAACAAGTTGGGACAGGGGCAACAAAAGACTTGGAAAGTTGTGGAATGCTCAAAAACACCTGTTTAGAATATTCCACAGGTAGATGTATGAAATGGGCATCTTCAAAAGGCTCAGTCATTCAGGATGGAAGCAAGCAAGCAAGGATGAGATTCACAATTCTGTGAAACAAATGATGGTATAAAGGATATAATGCACTCGGGAATACTTCCTAAAGCAGTTGTTGAAACAAGTTATTTTGCAAATGATTAAAAACTGTTTTTATTTACATTTTACACAGGGTCTCACCGTTTTTGGAATCAAGGTTTTATTGACTTCTCTGTATTTTGCTATGATCCTCACTCACCTATTGTATTGTTGAATTGTGTTACAAATCAAAATGACATTTTAAGAACATGGAGAGGACATTATGTTCACCTCCAAACCATGCCACCATCCACAACCTTTTCACTGAACTTAAAATTTAAATGCCAAGAAAAGCTTGGCATGGTTCATGACAATGACATAATAACTATGTGACATTTAAGAAACATTCTGCAAGATGTAAACTGTCTACTTGGATATTACTCAAGGAGAGGTATGCAGCAGGCTGAAAATCAAGACCTTAATGAGTCAGGTCTCTCCATTTCCGAATATATTATTTTAATATTCATGATGCATGACTGGAGGTGCCACCTCTCTCACTAGTGAATCACCCTGTCAAAAACCCACCAGACATGGAGCCAGAGGTCCTGGTGCGGTGGTCGGTGGCCTCATTGTGCCATATGTAATTTTTTTTTTAGCTTGTCTGCACTAATCCCAGAGAAAGCCAAGCGTACGCCAGCAGACATGCCAACTTCTAAAAGCTGCTAGTGCAAAGGTGAACCCTGGCTTCAGTATCTACCACAGCTGTCATGTTTGGGTGGATGACTGTGGGAGCCTGCAGCAGAGTGGGCAGCAAGACGGGCCAGGGTTAGTCATGAATAAAATAGCTAATGGGCCTCCTGCCACTCGCCCGATTAGACTCCAGAAGGTACCCAACAAACACTCACTCACCCACCCACTCCACCCACAGGGTGTCATTGAGCTAATGACTACCCAAAATGCACTGCTCAAACAGTTGTACCAGTAGTGGAATAGTAGAAGTGGTAGTAGAACAATACAATAGAACCGAAAACAGTTTAAAATTCAAAATAAAAAAAGCAGTGTTCTTGATTAGGATTTGGGACCTGCAAAGTTAGTTGGTATATTCTGGCATAATATGTGTGCAGACTAAATCAAGCATTACTGACACAAAGAGATGTATGATCGCAAATTACTTCTCACAGGGCTTATTCAAATCCCTCCGCACCTTTGAACAAATAACAGGTTAGGCAGAGGTAAGGATGGATTTAAAGTGCTTTGATATTATTGGTTTTGTTGTCATACTTAAAAGGTTTCCATTTTTTCTAATCTCAGCGGGAGGTGTTTTCATAGTGAAAATGGTTCACAGCGAGGTCTGTGGATTATCCTGCATCACCGGCACATTGTTGTTAGAGACACACGTTGCTGTAAGTTTTTCAATCATTTTATATTTCCAGGCACCACAATTAAAGTTCTACACCACATTGTACTGGGATGCACAAAATCTATAGAGATTTAATATCCTTGCCAAATAAAAGTAAACTCATCTGCATGACTAGATACTTGGTGTACTTTAACATTTTAGTGGAAAATGTTTTTTGTGATTTGGAAGAACTGATATGACAATCTGTCTAAGTATGATCATGATTTAATGCAGTGACTTGAAATGATCTGCTGTCAACACGATGTCTGCACTGCTATGGTGATGCACCTGACACATAAGCCATTAGAGCATAAAGGAAGCCATTCTGTACATGGATAAGAAAGCTGCAATGCCTTGTTCACCAGTTCTATACGACATTATCAGAACACACATCAAGGTCAGTCACTTGCATTTCAGTGCAGCAGTCTCTCATCACGTATTCTCTGTGACATACGACCGCAGACACGGTTCCTAATGGACAATTTCAGAGTGAACTGCAGTGAGGATATTCTCTCCAGCACCCAGAGTAAAGCTTTTCTGACCAAAATAGGCACAGAATTCAATTATATTGAAGCAAGTGCTTGAATGTACAAATAACCAGCACTCTGCACAACTGCACTCCAGGATTATAACATTATACAATAAAAGAAAAATAAACAGTCATATAATAATGGAATCTCATTTCATTTATCCAGATATAACCAAAAGCAATGAGAAATAAAGCCTAAACGATTTTTATTTGCCATTTGTGTGCGGGTTTGAATAGAAAACAACAGGTGGGAGTGTTTTACTGCAAATAACTGTGGGTTGCCGGGTGCTGGGACATCCCGGGATTCGTGTGCATTTTTCTGGGATTTGGCTTCTCCCTCAGATTGTTAGGCCTGTGTCGTCATTTGTGGTGGAGAGGGTAGTGTTGCACGCGGGACGGGTGCTGGGTGGAGGTGTTCTGGCTGGTGGTCTCAGACATTCTGACCCTACTGTACTGTGTGCATTTTTATTTTTATTATTTGACAGTGTTTTATCCTTGTATTTTATTATTGATGGCATTTTATTTATGTGTTTTACTCAAGAT
>JBBPCS010003318.1:0-12433 GCA_037974645.1 Hollardia meadi
TGTGTGTGTGTGTGTGTGTGTGTGTGTGTGTGTGTGTGTGTGTGTGTGTGTGTGTGTGTGTGTGTGTGTGTCAAAACAGCCAGGGGGGCTCGCCCTGAAGTGGCTCGCTCTCCAGAGAGACGCTGTCTGCTTTGTTCCTTTAATCTACAGACAGAGAGGGAGGTGGAGGAGAGAGGTTAGCTTGGGTGAATGTGCTGCTTCTCTCGGCGCTAACAGACCCACAGGCCTCATTCGCTCTCTGTCCAGCTGCTACGTTACAGAAGACCAGAGCACCAACTGTCCCCTCCATTCTCTTATCGATGACGTTAGCTGAGCTCTTCTCCAGGTTGAATCAGCAGCACAAAAGAAGATCAGCTGCGTTAGAAAATATCTGATTCTTTTATTTGATCTGATCCCTCTACTGTTTGTCCAGAGCTGCAGTCAGGACGTGGTTAGCCTAGCTTAGCATAAAGGCTGGAAGCAGAGGGACACCAATGTGATGTCATGGGATGGCGTATGAACAGCACGCCGCTTTTAAGGTCATTTCATGTGTCATTTAACGCCGTCACTACACGATTAGCATGACCAAACGAATTCATGATAACGATATTAAGTTCAAAAAGAATAAAGCTATCGGCCAAATTCATCTTTAACTTTGTTTACCGATTATTCCGTAAGGCCTCACATCTGCTCTGGAGTATTTACATGATATTATCATGTGTGTATTATTAACACAATATCAATATTTCATTTTTAAATATCACAGTTATCATCTATGTGTGATTGACATGTTTTATCATGTCAGCAATTTGTGGTTTTGGTGCGAGTTACAAACTGGAGCGACTGTATTTCACTGTGTGCCGCCTCCGGAGGTCTCGTCGTTAAAGTGGGACCGCCAGATTTGTTACGACTGTGATCACCAACATGAGCCAGACGAAAAACTGCTGTTCACCGATTACAGGGTGTGGGCAAGCTAACGTTGGCTAATTGGCAGTAAATACAAATTCCACATGAGGCGGAAAATCGTTGGTTTTTGAAAATTTGAGTAACGGTGCTGGATGAAAGGTCGGAGCATCAGCAAAGTTATCACAATTCATCCTGAAGAGGAGTTTTGGAACAACTTCTAGTGACAATCCATCCAATAATTGTCTGGACCGACTGACATTAACATAAGGAGCTAAAACCAAAGCGCAGATAAAAAACGGTTTCACTCTATAAAACACTTGAACTGCAGATTACTGCTGTCGAACAATTAAACCTGGAGTTTTATATATAAACGAACGTCCGTTAGCCTTCAGTCTAAAGTGCTGGTGAAGCTGATCACCTGCGTTATTAAACCGGTGTCGGTGGCGACTTTTCCACGCTGGCTCACCGTTAGCGATGCATTTTATTAAAGGTTAGTCTCCCAGAGCAGAAAGGGCGGAGCAACCGTAGCGCCGGAGGAGGCTTCAGTATGAACTCTATGGCGTCGACAGCGTTTGTGTAATTACTCTCTCTGCCAGAAGAGGGAGACAGAAGTTTAGACTGCAGGTTTAACCAAACGTCAAATCAGCTCAGTGACTTTTTGTTATTATTTGACATGATGTTGTCACACACGGTGTCAGCATCACGTCGTTGCTCCCACACTGCAGAAACATCTGCGAGTCCTGCGAGGCGTCCGCATGCTTGTGCCGTTTGTTTTAACGTGACAAAGTCAGCGAGAGGAAATGATCTCATGTTAGAAATTTGGTGAAACAGGTTTGATTTTCCAGCAGCGTGAACACAACAGACAGCTTTGTCCCAGCTGGTGGATTTTTCCCACCAGCACATGAATAAAAACACAAATGTCGAATGAATCAGGACCGTCAACAAAAGCATATCGACAATATTTAGGCTGACGGCCGACTGTTCACGTGTTTTAAAAACCACGAAATACAACCTCCAAACATTGTAGCTTGTGATAACAGCATTTAAATATTTTTATTCCAGCTATTTGTCCTCTTCTCCTCAGAGCAGCAGCTCTCCACAGTGCTACTATACTGCCACAGCAGGAGCCATTATTCATCATTTACAGTAAAACGTGAGTTAGGCCATTAATAACACACAGATGAGGGGATGCAGGCCTAGCTCCCACACACACACACACACACACACACACACACACACACACACACACACACACACACACACAGACAGTCTCTCCTTAGCCAGGCCCTCCGGAGGAAATGCCAGAGGCGCTGAGAGATGGAAAGTCTCGCTGCCACTTCAGAGCCCACTTGAACCAGTCACTTTCAATTCAAACGCTCCAGTTTGTCCAACAAGTTTCACCTCACAGCTTCTGTCTTCCTGTTTCTGCAGGACATATTTTTGGGGCTTTTATTGAAGAGCCAGCATTGTGAAAGAGACGGGGAAATAAGAAGGAAAGGATGTGAGGCTACTGGTCAGCGCACATGACGGAGAGCCATGCGAGGTGCTGGTCTGATCCATCGGGAGCAACTGGGATTCAGCGTTAAGGACACTTTAAGATATGCTGCTATAAAAATCCTGCATTACCTGCAGCCCACACAAATGTTCTCATTTTCCATCCATCCATCCAACTTCCGCTTATCCGAGAAACTAAGCAGGGTTTTCCAGACGTCCCTCGTTCAAGCAGCGCTCGAACATCGTCCAGTTGAGTTTGAAAGAGAGAATAAAGTAAAAGATTTTTTTAAAAGTACCCGTTCGGTACTGAGCATGTGAAACTCTCAACAGAGATGAGAAGTAAGTGAGATGTCTCGCTAGTTAGCTACTTCCGTCATCACCTCTACATTGATTACCACATTTTTAAAACAAGTTTTAACGCCTTCTGGATGCTTTGTTTCCTGGTTTCAGGTGCGTTCATGCATGAACACCAGAAAAAAACGCCTATTTTTAGCGAGTTTACCCGTATTTAAAAACCCACGTGGGAATTTTAATGTAAAATGTTAAAAGAGACAGTTACAAGAAAATAAAGTAACTTCGTACATCAAACATAAAATCCCCAACAAAAAGACGACCTTTACAAAAACTCTTTTTTAAAATCATCCAATCAGACGTCAGCAGAGGTGAAGGACATCAAATCATCATCTTCCTGTGATGAGAGTTCATCTCTCCAGTTTGACCAGTGAGTGTGACAGCAGTGAGAGCAGATCATTATATCCAGCCAGCAGCGCTCACACACACACACACACACACACACACAGATCGACTCTGACAGGGAGGATGAGCGAGGCAGGAACAGACAGAAGCAGAGGAGAGAGAGAGAGTGTGGATTAAGGCCTCCTGGTGGAGTTCCCACTCTTTCTCTGTGGAGCGAAACAGAGAGATGGAGAGAGGGTTAGTTTCTTATCTCTTCATTCGACACCACAGAGACTCTCTCTCTCTCACTCTGTCTCTACCTCGTTCTACCACTCATCTCTCTCCCTCCCTCTCACTTTCAGTAATCTTTCTCCCCCTCCTCTCTCACTCCATTTATCTCTTTATTTTCTCTCCTCTCAGCCCCTTCATTCGTCCACCTCACTCTCTTCTCACCACTAAGACTCTCTTGATCCACTTTCTTATTTCTCTCTCCTGCAGCTCTCAACTCGTTTTGGTGGGGGCACAGAGTTGTCCACATACTTTTGGTCATTAACTATATCTCTGTTTCTCTCCAACTCTCTTCACCCTTTTAACTATTCTCTCTTTTCTACATTTCCCCCTCCGTCTTTCAAATATCGTCCTTTTTATGACAAAATCATAAAAACGCTTCTCTATAAATCACTGACAGAACTTTATTATGCAGGTCCCATTCTTTGCTAATTGGAAAAATGGAGATAGTGCACAATTATTTCATTAAAATTAATTAGCAGCGTTCTTTAAGTCACTCACACTCTTCACTTCAGGCCTCATCGTTGCTGCGATGGTTCTGTGGCGACACAGCTGGGAGATCATCATCGTTTGGTCCGTGAGCTCCGCCTGGATTGCACCCGGTTTCCTGCTCCCGTCTCTTCCAGGGAGGTTTTCTCCATCCGCAACGAGTTTGCAGAGTACGGAAGAGGATGAGGGTCACAGGTGGAATATTTATGTGAATTCAGACTTTACATTTTTTATCCTCTTCCGTAGCAGAGTGCAGTCTCCTGGCACAGTCTGGTTTACGACACGCCAGTGTCTCAAGTCATTTTGTGCGTTATCAAAATGCGTTTTTCTCTTTTTCGCGTGTGATTTAACGTCGTTCGCATTTCTCGTTAATTTTTAGACGCAAATGCGATGGAGAAAAAGAACGTAGTATAAAGAAGGGGTGGTGCAGTTCACGTCCCGCGTGAAACTGAAAGTTGATATTGACCGTTGTTAATTCATGTCCGTATGTGAAGAAATTAAAAGTCACGTAAGTAACATAACTAACGTGATTTTAACCAGTACAGTGGGAGGAAGTGGAGACACGGCGGCCATCTTTATTTAGGTCAATGATAAATACATGTGAAAATATGTATAATTTACTTTTACTTGAACTTTTGATACTTAAATTACTATCAGATACTTTATTTGGTACTTTCACTTTTACAAAAGTAATATTTTAGCACATTATCTTTACTCAAGTTTGACTTTTGGGTACTTTTTACAACACTGTGTAGTGAGCTCTGTTTATAGATTTAATGTAAACAGCAAAAAACAATACTGTTGACTGGCTGGTCTCATCAGCAGAAGTCTTAATAATTTACTCACACTTTCAACTCACTGACACTTCACTAAAGATTCAACTCACTCAAACTTTATTTCACCTCACCATCTCATTTCTGGACACTTCACTGACTCTTTAAGTTCACTCTAATGTTGGAATAAATGATGAGGAGGAAGATGGAGAAGCAGAGGATGAAGACACCAGACAGCATCTGTGAGAAGAGAGAGAGACAGAAGAGGAGGATGACGGAGAGAGGAAGGATGAGAGCGCGGACAAGTGTTATTTAAATGTAAATAAACAGGAGTCGGCTTTATCGGAGGAAAGTTGGAGGAAGCTCTTATCGGCTGCTGGAGGCCTGTTTTCCTGCTGCTGCTGCTTTGTCTGCCGGCTATTACACCTTCCAACAGAGGGCGCGCACACACACACACACACACACACACACAGGTTTAACAGGTGAACGCACGAGGACGAGGAAACGATTATCAGCAGAAACGGACGCAGGTGCATCAAAATCACAATAATGGGAAAAAAAGTACACAAAAACACACATGTTGTGTATGCACACATGAGCACACACACACACACACATCAAAATGACCTGCGCGACACATGACAAACACTATAAAGGGACACACAAGGGACAACAACATGACACACACGTACACTTGACATACAAGGACATACAAATACACACACATAAATGAATACACACAGACACATGTTCACTGACGCTCACAACAGAGGACAAAACAAACACACTGACAGAGGGGTGTGTGTGTGTGTGTGTGTGTGTGTGTGTTGCCAGGGGCTACGGCTGCTATCAGAGCTAAGACGATTACCACACGTCATTTGTCATCTGGATGGTGGCAACATATAGCTCTACATTTAATTTACCGCGCCACCATCACACGCTGGGGTGTGTGTGTGTGTGTGTGTGTGTGTGTTCCATTGACCCATACAAAGCCCTGAAGGAAGGAGAGAGAGAGAGAGAGAGAGTAATTGAAAGAAAAGGGAAACAGGTGTGTGTGTGTGTGTGTGTGGAATGAACATTCGTCGCCTCAGTACACGATGTGACAGATGCCATCACACACACACACACACACACACACACACACACACACACACACACACTGAGTGAGACAAAGCCTTCAAAGATTCATCATATTTTCTTCGAGTTTTATTCTTATAATCTTCTTTTATTTTCCAAATTTAGTCGACATTATATTTATCCATTTAATGTAGCTTTACTTTAATTATTATTCATTGAAGTATTTGCATTTTGTGATATGTTTTTTGTATTTTGTCATTAATCAATTCACAAATGTTGCCTTTTCTAGTTTATTCTATTTGTACTATGTTATTTGTATTATTTTATTCTCTCGCTGTATACTATGGACTTGCCAATAAGGATAAAAAGTGGATTTTTTTTTATTATTCAATTTTATTGAAATAAAATGTGAATCAATGTATTTAAATTTTTTAAAACTTGGTTCCCAATCTAACAATGTTTTGTTTTGTCAGAATTATGCAATACAGCAACAAACATACTGTCATCAAAATCAATAAATAGATAAATGTAGGATAAGTTTATCAGGATATACATTCACAACACAAACACCAAAATCAGTGTGAACATCAAGCGCACACACACACACACACACACACGTTCTCTCAGCCTGCACAGCGAGCAGCAGTATTGATCGCAGACACCACAGGCTGTTTCAATAAGTTATTAAGAATTAAAAATTGAAAGAGAAGCTGATCAGATCTCTCTCTCTCTCTCTCTCTCTCTCTCTCCATCTTATATTCCTTCTTTCTTTTCTGTTTGCTTTCTCTCCTCTCTTTTCTTTGTGTCTCTCAGCGACGTGAACCGAATGATGTCCAACGTGGAGAACAACTGCAGAGAGAAGTCAACACTGCTGCAGACACACACACGCACACACACACACACACACACACTGTCATAACGTGGACACACACACACACACACACACACACACTGTCATAACGTGGACACACGCACGCACACACACACTGCCATAACGTGGACACACGCACACACACACTGTCATAACGTGGACACACACACACACACACACACACACACCGTCATAACGTGGACACACACACACACACACTGCCATGGACACAATGCGGACTGATGGGTGAACACAGTCGTTTGCATACGAATCAAAGAGTTCATTTTGTTAAGTTAGCTTAGAGTTGTCGTGTAGACGTGTTGAAATGCTAACGTTATTTAGCTAACGTTAGCATTTGATAAGCGGACATATTGAGCTAATTTGTTTGATTTGGGTTGTAGGTGATGATAAAACAGTCAAACTTCTCGGCTACTGTTACTGGCTAACTTACTGTCTAACGGTTTTGGTGTTAGCAGTTAAACATTAGCCTACGCTACAAATGAGCTGTTCGTTAATGCATAAAACTACAGGAAGAGCAAATTCTTTGAACAACACTCTCATTTTAGCATCACAGCTAATTGGATTTACAAACACACATTATTGTGTTGTGTGTTGTTATTCAGTATTGTGGTTTGGAGATGACGTTAGCATCATGCCAACAGGTATGCTAACAAATACCACAGACTGGCTGTCTGCTCATTAGTGGAGCCCTTCACTGATTTTACTCAATAAGATCAGTTTATTGATCATTAAAGGAACGACTCGGCTTGTAAAAACATGTTCATGACTTCTTCATTGGCTCAGGAGGAGTCTGAGAATATAATGCTGTTGAGTTGAATTATGGGAAGTGTAGGATCTGCTGCTTTGATATTGACTCAAACTTTGTGACACTAAATATAAATCCTCTTTGTATATTTCTTTTATTTCATCAATAATCAGTTTTGTCGTCCTTTTTCTTCATTTCTCTCAATCCTTCATACTTGATCCGTGTGTGTGTGCGTGTGTGTGTCCACGTTATGACAGTGTGTGTGTGCATGTGTGTGTGTCCACGTTATGACGGTGTGTGTATGTGTGTGTGTCCACGCTATGACGGTGTGTGTGTGTGTGTGTGTGTGTGTCCACGCTATGACAGTGTGTGCGTGTGTGTGTCCACGTTGTGACAGTGTGTGTGTGTGTGTGTCCACGTTGTGACAGTGTGTGTGCGTGTGTGTGTCCACGTTATGACAGTGTGTGTGTGTGTGTGTGTCCACGTTGTGACACTGTGTGTGTGCGTGTGTGTCCACGTTATAACAGTGTGTGTGTGCGTGTGTGTGTCCACGTTGTGACACTGTGTGTGTGCGTGTGTGTGTCCACGTTGTGACACTGTGTGTGTGCGTGTGTGTGTCCACGTTATGACAGTGTGTGTGTGTGTGTGTCCACGTTGTGACACTGTGTGTGTGCGTGTGTGTGTGTCCATGTTATAACAGTGTGTGTGTGCTGTGAGTCTATCCTCAGTGACAACCATTCATCATCACAGAGAAACAGAGAGGAGGGGATGAAGGGATGAAGGGATGAAGGGATGAAGGGATGGACGGAGGAGGAATGAGAGATGATGGAGGCGAGAAGCAGAATTGAGCGGAGGAGCTCGACGCCTCAGCAGAATCTGAGAGAGAAGCAACTCTGGGGAGGAAGATGAGCCGAGGAGGAGGAGGAGGAGGAGAAAATGAGTATATACCCCCAGTTCCCCTCCTCCTAATGAGCGTCACAACTTAACAAACTCATCGCTGTGTTTCAATTCCAGCCTCTTTAGCTCTGCGGGCTCTTCCTCCTCCTCCTCCTCCTCCTCCTCCTCCTCGTCAGCAGCAGCAGCAGAGCCTTGATATGCTAAACAGGAGGAGGCCCGGTGCTCCTCGCCGCCTCCTTTGAAGTCATGTGAGGAGCGGATTACACAGCGGAGCCTAGATCCACCTTAACCCTCTTACATCTTATTTTATGATTTTATTTAATTTGAAAAGAGGGAGATTATACTTGTCGAGGTGAACAACGCCGAGCAGATACTGACGAGGAGGAGGAGGAGGAGGAGGAGAGGCGTAAAAACAGAGGATGTGTATGAAGGAGCGAAGTCGGACTAAGAAAGAAAGTAAACTCAACTGTAATCAAAAATTTTAATAAAACGAGGAGCAAAACACAAAAACTGAATCCATAAACAAAACAAACATCTAACTAATATTAAAATGATATTCTGAATCTCTTTGGTTTGTTTTGACTTCAGAAATATAATAATCCTGCCCAAAATGAAGAAATTCAAATTTGACTTATTGTTTTGGAGTGACAGCGCCCCCTACAGTTCCGTTGTCAACAGGGGCGTAAATGTTATTGTGACGTGTGTGTGGACGGGCTGTAAACATGTCTTTTAATGTCACATTTACGGTTCAGACAGAAGAAGAAGCAAACGTTCGCCTCTCGTCTTAGCTGTAAGCCAGCTAGCACATCGTTAGCTTGCTCACACGGTGATGCCTTTTCTACACTACTTTCACATAGCCAGTAGATGAGTTGGCTTTTCTGTTTTTTGTTTTTTTTCTGGTGTGTCATGTTTGACGTCACAAACGCACTGAGAAACAGGGATTATTTTTTAATTATGGGGTGAAACGTGGAGTTTAAACTGAAAACCAGTGACGGTGAAAAATACTCAGCGGGAATAAACTTTACTTTTCTTGGTGGAACTTAATTCAGTGCCAAAAACTACTTGTTTAATTTGTTTTAATGGTTTTTTAGTTCATGTTTAGTTTTCAATGCCAACATTCACTGTAACAGTTTTGGCTCCATCGAAAATTAGCATGTCCACCCACACGTTTCGGTTCTATCACAGCCGGTCGAAGCTGGTGCCGATAGATACTCACGACTATTGCCGAGTCATTTGACCTGCTAACAAATGCTATTTGTACATTTTCCCACTGACGACAAAAGCCAGATGTTAGTGAGTTTCTTGTCCAGTGTGAAGGGGGTGTAACTGATCTCAGAACCGTTCTGTTGTTGTCCTCCGGTCTTTTTCCTGTTTCTTTATGTTTATGAAGCAGATTTAAGCCTCAGTTTTAAACGTCCATCTTGACATTTGTTCTGTAACACAGGATCATCACAGGAGCAGGAGCTGATGATGACTCAGCAGGTGTTAACTGGGAATCAGTGCTAACGTTAGCAAGCTAGGCTAACTAGCTTCCACTTTTTGTGAGATTAAGTTACTAATGGTTTAATGGGGTAATAGAAGAGTTTTGAAGGAAGAAAGGAGGAATGAAAGCACAGTAAGTGAGGGGGAGGGGTGCTAGAAGGGTGAGAGACCTTAAAGAATAATGGAAAAGGAGAGAGAGAGAGAGAGATCTGAAGGAGGTAAAAGAAAATCCAACTTTCTGCATCCATCTTTTGATTCCAAATGAAGCATGGGGGTTAGCACATGTGAGGAAAACAAATATGCTGCACTGCAAACACACACACACACACACACACACACACATTCTGTCACTCTCTCCAGTTCTTACCAAGAAGCAGATGCTGGGCTCATCTGGTGAGCTGCGTGGTAACTGTCCAAATGTTGACACACACACACACACACACACTGAAGCTGACACACTGACTGCTGCAGGTTCACACTGCAGAGCTCTGATTGGCTTGTTTTCCAGTTCTATGTTCACGTAGCCTTTCTATTCCATCAGTTCTTGAGATGGAACATCGGACATCGACACAGTGAGCTGGTCCTAACTGGGACCATCAAAACAGAAACCAGAGCTCATGAAATACTCAAATATCCACAAGTGAGAAAATCTCAATCAATAATAATTAATGTCAATGAATAAATAAGTTTGTAAATACAAATGACTAAAAGCACCAATCTGAGTTTTATCTATTTTATTCTAGTTTAGCTTATTTCATGTTTTATTGCTCACATCTATATTTTGGGTGCTTTATAAATAAACTTATCTTGCCTTTCAATTCAGGAAACGTTGATCACTTGTATGTGATCGATCGGTACTCGGCCTGAGTTGAGGGACTCAAAGAGAAAGAATCCCTGAAAAAATGCACAGGAATTAAGAAAAGAAGGAATAAATACAAAAGGAAGTGAGGAGAAATATTTCTGTGAAGGAACCATAAAAGAGGTGAGAGATGAAAAGACGAGACAGGAAAGAAAAAGAGAGGGAGAGAGAGTGAAAGAAGAAGGAAAAGAGAACAGGAATGAAGAGGAGAAAAATGGAGGAAAAGAGAGGGAGAGATGGACAGAGTGGAGGAGGAAGAGGAGGAGAGGAAGAAGAGCAGGGTGTATTTAAATGCGAGCCGGTGTTAATGAGTTTGGTCAGAGTGTGGAACAGTCTTTTTAAAGCTGCTATCATTCTCATTAATGTAGTGAATGAGCCGCTGATAGCTGTCATGGACCTCACACTCCAATTAACAACAACAACACACACACACCTATAGGGACACACACACACACAAGGAGAAGGTGTAAGGTGTGTGTGTGTGTGAGGATGTATATGTTGGTTGGTGTGTGCAGAAGTGTCAGTATTTATGTGTGTGTATGTAAATCTAAGTGTGTGTGTGTTGAAGAGTGAAAAAAAACTGAGTGAGTGACTGCACTTTGAAGAAGACGGGAAAAAAATAAAACTTTGTGCAATTTACAATTTCAGCATTTCTGTTTTTAACGAGCGTCCGCTAAGCTGCGAGATAGAAATGCAAATTCACCTCGACGGGCCGAGAAGCCACGCTGAAAAATTAATGGAATCTCCCTTTAATTTGGCCGAACGGAGAAAACCATATGCTGCCAGTAAACAGAGAGAGAGAGAGGAGGAGGATGTCAGGAGGAAGAGAAAGAGTGTGATCGGGTTTGACAGGCCTCAATCTGCAAAGTTTAGAACATGTATGTCTTTTATTTTCAGCCATATTTTCTGGTTTCTTTAAGGATGAATGAAAAGTCCACAGTGATGGCGTTTGTTCATTCCAATGAGAATTGCTCGCCTGGCACATTTCTAACATCCTGGTTTACTTCCTGGTTTACTTCCTGGTAATGTGGCCCACTGGGACATGGGAGAAGTTAGCCTTGAAGGCTTTCTTCCAGAAACGTTACTGTAACACAAGTTAAACGTTGTGAAAGGATGTATATTTAACCCAAACGTGATGTTTTGGTGCTTAGACCAAACCAAAGTGCGTCCAAAACAATAAAATAATTTCTGAAGAAAAAGTGGGAAAACAGGCTAATTTTGAGATACGATCCCCAGTCGGTGCAAACTCAGGATGTGATCCACTCAGCCACATTTTATAATACATGCGTTCTGACAGACGAGGCTTTCTGTCAGAAAGCTAACCGGAAGCTACCTCCCATCTGCAGCCCACTGACTTCCGGGATTTCTAAGTCTCTTGTCACACGGAGACTTGGCTGGACAATAATATACTTTATATCGTTTATAGTTTAATGGTTTTTCTCTCTGTACTGCAGAACATTTGATTTGAAATGAAACCATGAAGTGGAATAGTCATGTACGTCCTCATCAGACAAACTGTACGAACCGTTGTCTCGATTATTCACGACGCACAAAATATGAGGCAGAAGCGCCTCCTCCTCCATCGGCTTTTCTGTAAAGTGTTTCTGCTTCTGTAGCTCGGATTTCTGCTCTTCTCCTCGTCCACTGATGAACGCTGTTAAAGAATTCATTACCAAACTGGTTTTTTCTCTGTGTGTGTGTGTCCGGGACAATTAAGTATGGCTTCACAGTGATTGATACTAGCTTGGCTTTCAATTTGTTCCACTACAGAGCTCAGAGCATCACCGACCCCCCCCCCCCCACACTGACCTCTCACGCACACACACACACACAGACACACACACACACACACACACACACACACACACACACACACA
>JBBPCS010003319.1:0-12432 GCA_037974645.1 Hollardia meadi
CGTTTTGGTATCGAGTATCGTGATACTAAACTGGGTATTGGTATCAAAGTCAAAATTTTGGTGTCCTGACAACATTAAGTTGAATTACTTAACAACATTGTTAAGTATAATGGCGGTCCAGCTATATACTAGGTTTCACCTAGTTTTACTACATGTGAGGTTGACAGGTTAACATCATCACTGATCAGAGTGCTTCTGTGGATGACAAACGCTTTGATATATCAAAACTTTACATGAGTTAACAAAAGGATTCAGAGGCTTTGATCAGTTTCCTCTACAACTTTGGTTGTATCAGTTTCAAAACTCGTATGTTCTATGAATCAAAGTGGCAGCTTAAGTCTCCTGTGGTAATCTTTAAAGCTACAATCCATTAGATTAAACGCAACACCAAAATTCAAGAGACAGGCCACATTTACAATATGTTCCTGCATTATCATATGCACAGTCATGATTCACTTGGGTAGACACATAAGGCAGTGATATTCTTGAGTGAAAGGGCTTCATTACTAAATTAGTACAGCTAAGCTTAATTTCCCCCATGAAGCAACGCAGCAGATTTTCTTCTTACAGTATGAAAGGATACACACAGTCAAACAACACACACTTGTTAATGTGCAAATGTACACACAGACACTGCTATGAAATAGGAAAAGACCTCAGGCAATCCAGAGGGAAATCCAGTAATGAGAGAGGCAGCAGGGGGACAGAAGTTTGGAGTGTGTGAAGCAAGGAAAGTTGGTTCTCACTTCTGAGACTGCAAAGCCCACATAGGGAACAAGACCGTGTCACGAACAGTGAAGCTCTAAAGGAAATGTCAAATCACTGGTGTTTGAAGCTGGGGACATATGCATAGCTACGAGCGCAGACGAGTGCATGTGCAAGACTGATAGAGAGATAGTTAAACAGAAAGGAATCTCAGCATTGCATGCACAACTATATGTGCAGCTGTGTGTGCGTGTGTGTGTTCGTGCATGATTCGGGCCTTCATCGGACTCATGAGAGGGTAAGTGGGTGATCTGGGGGCATGATTTGATCAAAGGCACTTTGATCCTGTGGAGTCTTGGTCCAGTACCAAATACTCCATATGAGTTTGCTTCATGGCCATACACACACAAGCTCAGACCCGTGTACATGCGCACGAAAGCAATGGGATAATGGGAGAGCAATAACACTGGGGGCCCCATGTAATGGCAGCTAAATTCAATCCCATGACAGCTCCCAACATGAGTGGAGAAAATCAATCCATGCAAATAGAGGCTCAAATTGCCACAGTCAAATGTTAAATGACATGCAGAGTGGCGTGGCACTATGCACAGGGCCAGTGAAAGTCTGTCTATTTCTTTCTGGCTCATTTAGTCTGTTCTTGCCTCTTACGGTCCGATAGGCAGCGTGTATTATTCCATTTCAAAATACTGCATCCATCACGAGTAGTCAAAATATTATATTTGCCCTAAGATATTAAGTCTCCAAAAATTGTGGTGCTGACTTCAGCAGTAGTCCATTCTAACTTTGTATTACTGATCATTTTCACAAATTGGCAAGTTATTTTTCAGGTATTTATTTCACTCTGTTGCATTTGTCTTCCCTTGCAGTTTTATTATGTTTATTATCAGTCTACATGCATTGTCCACAAAGATGACATATTCAGTTTGACACCTACACCAACAATACTTTGTCATTTCTGTTCATTTCACAAAAATCTATACTATTTTCTTTCTCTGTTCTCTTTTTGTTTCAACTCCATTGACAATATTATTGTCTTGCTTTTTTGGCTTTTACCTCCAAAGGTAAAAAACATGTTATAGTGGCCTATAATGGATTACAGTTAGGTGTGAAAGAAAATAATAATAATCAGACACTTCAAATAACAAAAATGCTGAATCCCCATGCAGATAGGATTAATATTCCAGAGGGATGTGGGAAATAAAATATTTGGTATGCTCCTCTGTAACTACAATCATGATTCTGGATGCTGTTATGGCCGCTATGAAATGTATGAAAACCTCAATTATTTGGAAATGGCTTGCTTGAATCCATGTTGATATGCGTTTATAGGAGGAGAAGGACTGGCGAGAATTCTCAACATGGTTACATGCTTTTGATTGAGGAACAAGTAATTACAAACGCTGATGTCTTTTAGTCGGTGTGCAGCGTCAGTACCTTAGACCTCCTCTTCGCTTAAAGTTTCAGCTGACAGCAGATAGCGGAGTGCAGTGAGAGCAAAGTGAGATCGAGAGGAAGGTGTGAATGTGTGGCGCTGGTGGTTCAACATGCTTTTATCGTCTGTGGAAGAGTCAACATCAGAGGACAAGCGCAACGGTTTTCATCTGGAAAAGTGTGTGCAGCAACGCAAGCACAGCAGGTCGGGGGTCCATGCAGAAACATGGACACTTTTTCTCCACATAGTATGCACAGACGCCCACAAAAACACCCATAAACACTAAATGCATGCACTCACATTCTAAAGTGATACAATATTCTTAAACCCATGCACTCTTCATTCATTTAACCATGATTAATATTCTATTAGGAGATAAAAGGGGATTTGCCCCGCTACCCGTAGCTTGATGATGTAATCTACTGACACCACATTTGCCCGATGAACACCACATACTGACACAAGCAAAACCAACATGGCTGTTGGATGGATGGACAGGATGCATGAATGTTCTCGGCTCTCTACTCCACACTTTGACTCACATCTGCAAGTAAGCCTTCAGCTTCCATCAGAGTTCCATCAGAGTTTCAAACACAAGGGTATTTTTTTCATTGCCTGTATAGTTGCGTCTGCAATATCTGCAAAATCAAATTATCTTTTGAGCGGAATTTGGAAAAAGGCACTCAAAGCCATTTTAATGGTTTGTCTAAAGAAATGGGTGACAGGCCATTTTGAGGATTAGTTGAGGCTTGGTGATTCATGCATATGACGAGAATTAAAATTTTTAAGACCCTGCATCAAAGCACTTTGATCCTTCCTTTCACTTATAATCCTATAACCCTGCCCTGTGTGACAGGGTAAGTGTTTTCAGATGCTTGTGTGTTTGTGTGCATGTCATTGTCTGCATGTATATATAGAGTATATGCCTTACATATTTCATAAAATTAACTGCTGCAAAATACTCATACCATGCAGATACAGTGTGCAAGTGACAGAACCTTTGAGAAAAATTGAGCTTAAACTTTAGGAAAGACAGAGACAAATATTTTCATGCACATAAGAGGCTACCTGACTGATATGTAATATCAAAGTAATAAATATCAAAGCAACTGGAGGAACTATGATACACCAAACATCTTAAGCTCTGTCACTTGCAGCACTGCTTGTAAAACAAAAGAAACAATAGATGGGACTTTCGTTTTTCCTCCTGCATTCTGATTTCCCTTCACTTCCTTAAAAAAGAAATTTGATGTATTTAGACAGGTAAAAACGGTTGGTATGCAACAAACATAATTGCCACATTTGGCAATGATTACCGTTATACAAACCTGTACACTTGTACACACTGCCTCAATTCATGGTACTATTGTTGCAACTGGTCAAACAGTTCAGACAGGCTGAAAGGCACGTATTTTTAGATTTGTGGTATTTGTAAGTTATGTTTGTTGCAACCTTGACTTCTAATTCAGTGAGACATAAACAGATCTGAAGCCACAGTGAGTATACAGGAATTTATATGCAGCACTCTATTCAACAGCACTCTGAAGAAGATACCGACACCGATTTCTTTTGGCTTCACTCTCCATCTCCCACATACTTCAAGAACACCTTCTCCCAACAAATTTAATCAGTGTGTTACTATAATGCAAACATTTCTAACCTCACACAAGACATGCACACTCACATAAACCTTCTTATTTTGTCTGTTCTTAATATTCATGAATTTGAAAGTGGCAAAAACAAATCCTGAAAGGCTTACTAATTGAGGTAGCTGCTTAACCTACCTCTAACCACAGTACAGAAAAAAAATCAGTGAATGTGACAGAGTGAGAGAAATAAGAGCTACAATAATGTTTCAAGTGTGATGTGTGATGTGTGCAATTGCAAGACATGAAAAGAACATGTAAAAAGAACAGAAAAGGACAGATGCTTGCAAGAGAAAGAGAGGAAGAGACAAATGCGAGGCCTTCCATTTGTTTCCAAAGGACTAGGTGTAAAAACTAATGGAAAGTGTCAGCACACACACTATAGAAGAAAGATACAACACAATAAAACAGCATGGAGCACCAAGGGCAGATTACTTGCATCAGACTATGTGGCTATTTCCTCTCACATTGATCCTCCATTGCCTGCTAAACAGAGGTATTGATTACAAATTGAGAACTGTTCTGCCTGAGCTGTGCATATCTACCTATTATCAATACAGGTCAAGAGACCGCTCTATCATTCATATAATGTTTCAGTCAATCGAACGAGGGCCACTTCCTTTGATTTACTTCTTTTGTTTTAAGCTGTTAGACACACAGTGGGACTCACTGTATCGCATTATGTGCATGTTAAAACATTGGCAGACTTGAAAACTGAAACTGAGAGGCAGCTGCAAGGAGAGGTTCCTCATCAGTGGACAATAACGAAAGTAGCTGTGATAATTCCTTGGAGTTGACAAGGAAAGTTTTAAAGTTGAACTTCAAAATTTGGAAAGGAAATCAAAAAACTTTCCTCCCTGGTTTCGGTTTGAGCCTAAAACTTTTAAACATACACATAAACTGATATTTTTTGAGGTACGCTTGTTTGTTCTCTTGCCGAGAGTTTGATAAGAAGATCAATGCCACTCTCGAGTCTGTGCTGTAAACGCACAGCTGCAGCCAGCACAGATTAGCTTAGCTTCAAATAAAGAGTGGAGACACGTTAGACTCTTTACAAAATCCCCCTCCCAGCAATTCTAAAACAGATGAACTAATTACTTTATTGACTAATTAACACATTACATCTCATGTGTTTCATCAAAAGACAAGTCATGTTTTTTACTAAAACTTTGTACTAAACACTAAAGTTATGTGCGAGACAGTTTCATTGCCAGGAGCAGCAACTTTCTGAAATCCCTATTTGTTGCCTGGCAGGAAGTTACTGAAGACATAACTTTTAAATCATAATATTGTTCAGGGTTCTTTGTCGGTGCTGTTCGTAGGCAGAGTTTGTTACAGAGAGAGAACCAAGCTGTTCCGCCCTGTTTCCAGTCTTGGTGCTAAGCTAAGTTAACCGGCAGTATGAAGTAGGCCTATCGTTGACAGTGTTTGTGTAATTACCCTGACTGCCAAAAGAGGGAAGTTACGCACTGCAGGTTTAAATACTAAATCTGTCACACCCTAACATATTTAAACACTGAACGTCTGTGGTGCTCAGTGGTTGAGTTAAACCACTGAGTATTTGCATGGCTTCCTGCCCACATGATATGGATGAATGGGTCCACTGTCCTGCTGCAAGACTGTCCTCTCCCTCTAAACAACAGGAGCAAACGCAAAAAAATGGGGTGCCTGTTCTACATTCAACAGGTTCAACAAGTCACCAAACTGTCGGTGTCCATCATGAGGTTGTATATTCTCTCTGGCCAAATCAGATACGACAAGCTTGGTGTATGCTGCTATCATTCACTTCCCTTTCTTTCTCTCCCTGCTCTCCTCTACTTTATAGACTCCTCTCTCCTCATCTTTTTCTATATTAATTCTATTCTTCTTCTTTGTATTTCAATTCAAATTTGCCTCTATAACCCGATACTCTCAGCCTCAATTGTTCTTGCTCATCTGTGTCGTTCTCACCCTCCTCTCAGTTCTGTAGGCAGGTCACCATCGCTGTGAGTGAAGCAGCAAAACAGTACAAGAGAGAGCAAAAAAAGGGACACAATGAATAGTAATTTATCGGCAGAGGAAATGGCTTCTTTCCATCTCTCTCTTGCTCTCATCGCCCAGCAGGATTACAGATAATATATGCACACCCACAGAATTGCTTTAAGACAAAAGGGCAGAGGGAGAGACAGAAAAAGAAACAGATGGATACAGAAATACAGAAGGGATGAAAGAAAAAGACAAACAAGAAGAGACAGACAAGCCAGGGTTCGGTCCACTCATGTAATTCCTCCAAAGTTAGTTTGTGCAAGAGGAAAATTCTGTCTTGTGCTGTATTACTCATTTCCTTTTTGTACTTGATTTTTGTACTTGGTGCTCCATCCATCCCACTCACACATAGACACAAACTCCTCTTGTTGACATTAATGTAAAATAGCAATTGCTGTGGAAATATACAAGTGGGATTTAACTCGCCTCTTCATGGGAGCACCTCTCGATTGACCTGCCATACAAAAATTATAGCCTAGATGAGAGGCGGTATATGTGATCCTGACCAAAACCGGTTTGACTGAGCTAACGCACGAGTAAAATCATGAGGGACCACCATTTCACAACGATTGAGGTTTTGTCCTGGAAGAAAATCAAACTGCATACTGACTGAAGAGTTCAGATCATATCTTAGTGGTTAAGACAGTTATTTAAAACACTGTCTTGCTGACAAATACGCTCTTTGATCTGCATTTGAAAAAAAAAATGATTGGCAGTAGTCTCTCCAGACTTGAAAGTGCTATCCATCTTCTTATTACCCAACAGTGAGGTGATCAAACAGCTTAATTGCCTTTCTTGCAGGAGCAGTCTATGGGATGAAGAGAGGATATTTATTTGAGTTTAAGTCAGAATTTTGACCTGTGTACACCACAAAACTGACCTATATCTAAAGTTGATATTAGTTCAGAGAAATTAATTAAATAGACACTTATTTGTAGCCCAACTTCAGTCAGCGTTTTTAAATTTCAAATGAATCTTTGATGTTTCATAAGTTCCGTATACATAGGAGTGCATTTCTATAAATGCATCACATATTCCTCAGGGGATTGTGAGAGGAAAGCAATCACATTTTCCAAGTAGCCTCGGTGGCATGTTCACTCTGTCAATGTGATTGTGTTCGTTTAATTAGGTTTTAATATTTATATCAGTGTTAATGACTGAAAACACAATTGGCTGACAGCACTGATCAATCTCAGAATACCCCCCCCTCACTTGCCTGCTTCAAATGGTTCCCTAAAAACAGCAGCCACTCAGCGAACAGAAACTGAGCCTGTCCCTGGCTTTGAGCCAGAGACGTATTGCAAATGGAAGTTTTTATCTTATTTCACCTTAACAACAAAAACAAATTACTTTGCACTGCAATTATTGGTAGATTAAATGATTGTTCACAAGAGCCTGTTGTGTCTGCAAAAGACAAAAAGACTTAAAAGTGCATAAACACACACACACGCACACACACACACACACACACACGCACGCACGCACGCACACACACACACACACACACACACACACACACACACAGTAGACACCAGCTGTTGTCAGAAACAGCAGCAGACTGATAAATCGTATATGCAGACTTTTGCCCTTGTTGTTGTAGTCAGGTTTCCGATTTCTCATGTTATGTGTTCAAAAATACATTTTACTGGACAACTTAGGTGAAACAAGTTTCTGACCCAAGCTGCAGCCTTTTTTCAGGCTCAATGTTGTTAACAACTGGATGATTTAGAGAGATCTAGGTTGTTTATATTAAGTACACTGCAATTTCAAAGCTGTACTTGTTACCTTTTCTACACTGATAATTCCATAAATGGATGCATTGAGCATCATCATGCTTCAAGCACTAAGTGAATTATCTTAACCACTCACCATTGAAAAAAAATTTATAAAAATCATATTATATTATACACTCATATTTTCCATAAGTGGACCAGACTGGCCATTTTTCTCGTAAAACCTTTTAAAAACAATAAAAATATATAAAAGTTTTACCCAGCCTGTGCTGCCGTAAAAGCAAAGCAGACAGGGTTACAAGGACATATGGTATTCAGTGCCTCCCTCCACATTGGTCTGGAGAGATAAAACAAGTATGGTACATAATAACAAACACTCGCACAGACACACACACTCACACACACAGGCTTCAAATCTTCAGAACAAGTTTGCAGTGAAACAGTAAACAGTTGACATAATCAGAATGGAAAGCCAGGTTGAGAGCCCTCTATATCTGTCTGGGTGAAATGATAATAACAACAGTATCTGGGTCATGAGGAAGACTCAGACAGACTCGGGGTGAAGAGGGCACAACTACTTTATGAAGGCTATTCTTCAAAGTTTGACAGCTGCAGCCAACGTCAGGCAAGGTGTACATATGAGTTTAAAGGTCTTCTTATTTGTCAATATCATTCAATCCAAACACGGTGTGTCAGGGACATATGTAGTTATGACCAGTGCAGGGATTTCAGCAGCGTTCCACGATGGCCCTGGCAGTCCTTGCTCCTCTGTCTGCCTGATGCTCTTCTGAAAATTGTGTGCCCATCTGCCACTGTGGCCTTGGTGCCCTGCTCTCTGCATGTGTGCACTCTAAAGTCTGCCTGACAAGGATTAACAGTAGCATAATTAACACATGCATTCATTTATATCAACAATGCCTGCCTATTTTCAAAGCTATGCGCATCTCTCTCTCTCTCTCTTTCTCTCTCTCTCTCTCTTTCAAACACATTGTGTGTTTCCCACACACAGACTTACTTGGGCGGGCCGGTCAGGTATATTATCAGATCAAATCATCATCAAATCATATTCCATCAAAGCATGTGTGCTAAGGCAATGCAGGATGTGCAACGTGAGATTTGTGAGTATATTTGAGAACATGCTTTGATGATGTGTACGCCCATGTGTGTGTGAACACACATAAGAGTGTATGCGAGTTTGTGTGTGCGTGTGTGTCTTTGTACCCCCCTCCACCCACAGGCTTACAGTCAATCCCACTTTGGCAGAGTAATGGTCCAGGTCTCGATTGAAGTTACCCTTCATTAGTAGGAGAACAATGTTAAAGCAGGGATAGTTTAGATGAAAGTATTACGCTGTAATTCAGAGCGGCTGAGTTCTTTATCAAGTCCTATATGAGAGGGAAAGGGCCTAATGGTTCGAATTGCTGAAAAATTACAGCTGTGATTCACACTTCAAAAGACTCTGATTTTCCCTTGGCCTTTCTGCTTAGACGTGCTGAACTCTCTTTAGATCAAGGCTGTACTTCCCCGATACACTTTCCAACCCAAATTTCAGCCAAACTCAGATCCCTCTCTCATTTTGAACTTTGTGCTCCTGGGAGGATCTTAACACACCGACAACATTTGCTTGATACACTAGATGTGGAAGTTGCCTTAACATCCTGTAAAGGGCACAAAAGGTTTGTAAGGTTCTATAAATGAATGCGTATACCTTCTTTGATCAGATCTCAATCATTGTTTGCAGCTGTTTTATGCACTGTACCAGTTGAACCTTATTTTGAAGGGACCGTCAAAATGTGCAACTGCAGTGATTTCTGGCAGCAAGGTGAATTATTAATAAAGGAGATTTTCAACTAGAGGGAAACTAAACTATTGAACAACTAAAGAAACATTCTACTCAGATGTCCTTGAGCAAGCAAAAAAAAGAACTCTTTAAAGAGAAGCAATAAAGATTCTCAAAATATCCAATTATTGCAGGACGCACTAGTTGGTAAATAGAGCAACAGCATAGTAGGGAAGAGTTTTTTAAAAAAGGAAGGAAAAGGTGGAACTCCACTGTCCAAGTCAGTGTAGCTCCCAGACTTGTATCTTGTAATTCATCTTCAAAAGGCAGCGGTTACATGCGTGTTTTAAATTTAATGAATAAATAACTACCTTTGCCAAACTAACATGAAGTTTATTGTGAGTAATTTCGACGCTGTCGCTCAGAGACTAACTTTATTCAAGGAGAGCAGCAATCGGCGGTAACAAACAAGTCCGGCTGACCAACAGACAATGCAGCATTTAACAAGTTGAACCAACTCTGTGGTGAAGAAAACAACTCTACCCTCAGGCTGTTTCACCTGACAAACCTTGTGCCTGCTCACCGTCTTGACGACGACGGTTTTCCCCGGAGCTAACAGCTCAGCAGAGAGGCTGCTCTCTACTGCTGGAGACGTAACGTTAATAACAACACAGCGAAGCACTCCACCTGCCCTCATTTTGTTAGTCACATACAGGCATGACTATAAGATGCTTTCAAAGTAAATACAAAATGTATTAAATCTGGCCCTCAAGAATTGGAATTGAATCCAATTGTGAGATTCCCAAAGATTCACAACCCTCCAGCATAGCATTACTGCAGGAATCCAGCAAAGAGTTCCTTCTGCTGGATTCTTTTGGATTTTTTAAGAATTATTCTGGGAAGAGCTGTCAGCAGCAGTGAAGTTTATTAAACTAAACAAGGAACAGAGCAATTAGCACCATGATAATTACTTGTTGTTGAGAAGCAGGAGGCAGATTAGTAGTTTCACATGTAAGAACCATATGGCCTAGTGCTTTAGATTTAACTCCTC
This sequence comes from Hollardia meadi, assembly GCA_037974645.1. NCBI lineage: Eukaryota > Metazoa > Chordata > Actinopteri > Tetraodontiformes > Triacanthodidae > Hollardia > Hollardia meadi. Next base: position 10,394 of record JBBPCS010003319.1, read on the forward strand.
CTCAGGGCATATGACCTTGTAAAATTACAGCCACCCAAAACAGTTAACCAAGACTGAATAGCTGAACAAATGCTATTTTTAACATTAATCTACAAACATGGCTTTAAAGTCTTAACTGTGCCAATTAGATATGGTCTTCTTTCCCATGCTGAAGCTCCTCCAAGGCCAGCGAGTGCTCATCAAGGCTTCCCCCTGCTGAGAATGTGATGCTGCTAAGACCTTGAGTTATAGGAAGCAAGGCATGACGCAAGCCCCCTGCAAATGGTTACTAGGAATCCCAAGTGGCTTCTGGTGAAGAAGGGGCAGTGCTGTTCAGTGTGTGTGTATGTGTGTTGTAGGGTGCAGAGGAGATCAGTGGGGAAGGGCATGGTGCAAGATTGTTCAAAGCTGGAAAGCATGTGTGGGGAAAATCTCAAGGCAAGACAAAGAAGAAGTCAAAAACAAAGAGAGAAATACAAGTACAGACAGTAAGCAAGGAAATTGGAGGGTTTAAAATGACAGGAATACTCAAACAGACAGTTCTGCTTTCAACGTGAAGCCCTTAAACAGCCTTTCTGGGTTTTCCCTCAAAGGACTTTCCTCTAAACTCATAACCCCCCTTCCACATTTTCCATCATCTCTCAATCTTTAGGCCTCTCTGTCCTGCTCTCTCTTATTCAATCTCTCTATCTGTCAATCTCTATCTCTTTATCTCTTTCTGCGACTACATCTTAATGTCTCTCCTTTTGGTGCATCTTTCTTCATCTCTGTTTCCATCCACACATCTGGTCCTATCCCTAAACCAATTAAATGCTGTCTGCAATTACCCCCTTTCACTTTGCATCTCCTGGGCTCAAAGTGCTTTGTGTGTGCGTGTGTGTGTACGTGTGTGCGTGCGTGCGTGCGTGCAAGGTTGAAAAGGTTTTCTTATTTTCTTCCAGGATGTTATTTTCTTCCAGAATGTAGAGTTTCCTTCGCATTATAAAACTCTAGCGGTCACAACCATCTGCACAGAGGTGCACACACACACATGCCACATGCTGAGGTGTGAGCACATATGCTATACACATTAGCTAAAGGGGGACAGTTTGTGAAGCGGTCAAAAGACCATCCTTATCAATTTTCGGGTCCCATAACATTTTATTGTTCTTGAATCCAGATTTGAACACACCGCATGCTCTGAATAGCTTCTTCGTCAGTGTTCCTATGAGAGCAAGGTGCAGGTAGGTTATATTAACCTTCTTTATGCTGTTGTTTGATTCAAAATCATGTAAATCACTCCAGCTGTTTTGGCATTGCAGACCTCAGCCTGAGTGAAGAAACTTCACAGCACAAGTCAGCGAACAAAAATGGTCTGCGATGTTGATCTTGTCCACATATCCAAGCTGCTGTGCATTTTAATTGGACACCACTGTAACTACTTCAGTGTTGATGCTGCACTGCTTTCAAATGCTGCACAACTAGTCAGAACACCTTTGGGAAGAGTGGGGAAACACTGAAAATGGAGGAGCGTGAGGAAAATGAATGAAGATGGAGAGGTTTGAGAATGTAATTATGAGAGAAAAGGGTGACAGGTGGCATAAGAGACAGACTGAAAGAACCTTTGGTGAACAATATAAAGTGCTCTGCATGGTGCTGAACTCACACATGACTCATGCAGCAGGGACTGGAACTGTCCATGGTCATGTTCTCGGTAGTAAGAGCTGCAGCTGCTCAGATAAAAAAGATGCAAGACTGGAAGTAGCAGCTTTGGTAGATGTAGAAAAAGCGGGAGCAACATAATCATAATAAAGCAGAGTTACTACTCAGTACCAGGAAAAGTAAAAGCTGTCGCTGTTACAGTACAGTAGTAGCAATAGGAATGTGCACAACATTGTGGGCTGTAGTTGCGTGATTTTGGGATGCGTGAGTTTTCCCCCTTTCTGGTCTATATATCCCTGCCTCTGCTGAATTTTTTTTTATCCCCGGTGGGGACAAAATCCCCCCCCCCCCTCCCCCCTCAAAGTGATCAATGCTACTTCACCAATAGACCATATGAAATACCTAAAATAGAAGTATTT
>JBBPCS010003320.1:0-12429 GCA_037974645.1 Hollardia meadi
CTAAAGACTCTCCAGCTCATTCAGAACGCTGCTGCACGTGTACTGACAAGAACTAGTAGAAGAGATCATATTTCTCCAGTATTGGCTTCTCTGCACTGGCTGCCTGTAAAATCTAGAATAGAATTTAAAATTCTTCTCCTCACCTACTACTATCCAGTCAGGTCCATATATATTTGGACAGTGATCCAATTTTTGTAATTTTCAAAAAAAGTATTTCATTTACCTTTTAGGAATTACAGTCGTTTCTACACAGTCCCCCATTTTCAGACGCTCAAAAGTAATTGGACAATTGACTGACAAGCACTTTCATGGCCAGGTGTGGCCTATTCCCTTGAACTAGTAGAAGAGATCATATTTCTCCTGTATTGGCTTCTCTTCACTGGCTGCCTGTAAAATCTAGAATATAATTAAAAATTCTTCTCCTCATCTAGAAAGCCTTTAATGGCCAGGCACCATCATATCTTAAAGAGCTCATAGTACCCTATTACCCAACGAGTCTGTTTCCTGCCCCTAGTGTTCCCAAGTGGTATTATCGTCCCCGTGATTGATGACGGTACAAATTTTGACACAATACTGAATACTTGTTTGTTCTCTCTTGTTTTACTTGGGTTTATATCTCTCTCCTTCTTTACCTTCTCCATTAGCTGGGTTCTTTTTCTTTTGCAGTGTAGAGTTTCCACAGTTATTCCAGTGTTTGTTCCAGTGTCACCTGGGGATAGCAACCAGGGAGAGCAATGTCTCTTCTTGTTTAGGTTCCATAATGGCTGATATGCTTCCTTGGTTCCCATTTTGCCACAAAAAATCGTGCCTGGTGAAAGTGAGGCTTACAGTGCAATATTTAGTTACTTCATAATGTTTGTAAACATAGTAGAAGAATAATATATGTATGTGTAAGCATGTAAAAAGTCTGGTTAACTAACACCAGCAGTAGTTTGGCTACGTCCACCATTGCACAAAACTGTCTCATGAACAAAATAGATAACGTCACACACTGACATGAAACAAAGCAGAAACCACGGTGCCCAGTGTGACATTACAAGCCAAAAACTCTGTTTTCCCCGTCTACAAGGAAACAGAAAACGGAGATTCTGAAAATCTTCAGCCTGGACAGACTTTTCCAAAAGGTCAATTTTCAGCAACCTAAAACGCAGTTTGCGTGTGGACGAAAGGCCAAAACGCATAGAAAAAGCAACATTTAAAAAAGTAATAGATGTATGTGTGGACAAGGCCTTAGTACAGCCATGGACAGATCATCAGGACTCGGGCCCTGGACACAAACTCACCACGGACTCCTACCTAAATAAGCAAATAGTACAAGTGCAGTGTATGCCCTGAAGCACAGAGTTTTGTTGCACAAAGCACAGGCCAACCCACAACCACACGGTATTATTAATTTATATTACATTCAAAAAATGTTTTTGTTATTTAGAAATGACAAAACAGACCTAAATGTGCCATTTAAGTCTGTTGTTCTATACATGTCCAGCACAGTATATTTAAGAGTCAAAACACACGCCTTCATTTAAATTAAACCAACAACAATCCATGAAATAATACATCCAATGTAGAGCCACCTACCTGACCACCAGCTTTCTTCTAGCCTTTTTTGAAGAGAAGTCATTGATCAAGTCCTCAAGTCCCCAGAAGAGGTCAGATTCAATCACCATGAGTGACAGCATGTTCAGGCGTCTCTGTGTCATCCTTGTCCGTAGTTCATTTTTAATACAAGCATTTGTGCATAGGAATGTTTTCCCATGTAGTTGCCGACAGGAAGCATCAGATACAGTCTCAACACAATGTATACATTGGGAAATGTTGACTTTAATCCACCATCCAGCATTGCTTTCACAAGTTTTGACAGAGGCATGTTCAGTCCAGTTTCTCTACAGTGAGTGTGGCTTCACTTTGAGTGTCCTCATTTTCATCTGCAGGTAAGCTATGCTCTCCAGGGCCTCCCTTATTTTACCATAGTTTTGCCAAAGAGCTTTAGTCAGCTCGGCAGCTCGACCAAGTGTTTGATAGTGACTTTAATGTTAAGTCTACATCAGAGTTCTGAAAAAGTCTCCCACACATGTAGATGCTGGGCTGAATGTGTACAACGATTGCAGTAAATCAAAATACTGTCCTACCTCTGGACCGCTGGCATCATCTCAAGTTAAGAGAACGGGCAGCACAAGGCACATAATGGATTAATGGTTTTCTTTGCTTCAAATGTGCCTTGTGTCAGGGTTTTGGCAGTTCCTCTCTTTCCCTAGTGTCTCTATCACTCCCCTTCCCCGTGTTTCTGTCTGTCTCTCCCTGTCTGTGGTGTGTGTGGGTGTGTGGATGGGTGCGTTTCTTAAGGGCGTGGCAGATGGGTGCTCCCCTCCTACCAGTCGCTGAATCTCCCACCTTCTCATCTGGATCACCTGTGACTAATCTACTCATCAATGCCACCTGAAGCTGCTGTATTTAACCCGGTTCTGCACTCCAATATTTGACAGATAATCTGTGAATACTCAGTGGTATTGTGCTCATCCTTATGCTTGTTTCCCCGAGTCGTTTGCTCTGCATTCATCTTTGTTCTCCTGTGCTCAGATCTACTGAAGTCTGCTTCAGGAAAAATGCTCTGTCCTGGCACCTCGTTACCTCTGAGAAGATATTCCTCCTGCCTGCCTCGCTCCATCAACTCTCCCTGGATCTACACCTTTCCACTCCGCCACCACCGCTCCACCGCCTGGCTCACCTCATTGACTCAAATTACCTGTTAAAAAAATCTCTTTTTATTTAACACTATCTGCTGTCCGTGTCCAAGTCTGCATTTTAGATCCAATTAAGACACTAAACCGTAACAGAAGGATCTGTACACTATGGATCAAGCAGACTCAGAACAGGAACCCTTAGATCTTCACTGTGCTATCTCAAGTCAGGGAAAATTACTTGGACAACACAGTCAACTCCTCCACACTCTGTCAGAAACTAATCAAGCTCTGGTCAACGAAGTCTCCTACCTGTCTAATCAGCTATCGTTGCTAACTCCTCTGCTCCACTCCTCAGCTTCTTCACCACCTCCCGCCCCCGACTGCCTCTGCATTACCACCAGCACCGGTAGGCGAATCCCATGCCACCAATCCAGAACCTTTTTCTGGTGAATTAGGACTATGTCAAAGGTTACTTTTACAATGCTCCATGTTTTTTAAACAGAAACCTGTAACATTTGCTTCAGACCAGTCAAAGATACATTTTGTTATGGGACTATTACGGGGGTGGGCATTGACATGGGCAGGCGGTTTACTCTAATGTCGCTTCTGGATTTAGTTCTTGTGATGACTTTGTAGAAAAATTGCAATCAGAATTAGTATGAATTTTAGATTCATAAAGTTAAAATGTCCATATTAGGGTGGCAATTAAATTTTGGCTCCATCAAAACACCAACGTGATCTCATGGGATGGTGTATGAAGAGCACACCACTTTTAAGGTCATTTTGCATGCCATTTTACACATTTTAAGCTTTTCACATACCATTTAACACCACCCACATTTTGGACATGCAGGAAACGACAATGTTGGTAGGTGACTTTCATCATGTGACATTTGCCATCTTAGTCAAATGACCAAAGGTCGCAGTTTGGTTAAGTTTAGGCAACAAAACAACTTGGTTATGTTTAGGACAAAAAGACATTGTGGTTTGCGTTAAAATCAGTTTAGTTATGGTACGTCACGTAACTTACGTTACTTGTAGTAAGTTCAAAACATTAAGTAACTTGACTTATGGACAAGAGTTAACAACGGTCAATATTAACTGGTTTCACATGTGACACAAACCCCGGTCTCCTGGGTCAAAGTTTAAAGCTTATCATTAAAATAAAAATCTTTCTAATAAATGAAGGAAGTTGTTTGTAATAATCCAGACCCACTATAAAACCTGACAGTAATGAATCTGTTAACTGTCGTCACTCCGTCATGAAACTCCAGTGTTGTTGTGATATATCTGATCAGTCCGATCAGCTGCTGCGTCCAATCAATAGCTGATATGCATTAAGGGGGCGTGTCGGTCAGTAAAAGACTTCCATGAAGGCTGCACTCATGTATCCTCACTCATAGCTCAGAGATCTCTCCTCGCTCCTCGGAGCACAAATGCAAAAAAGCACGCAAGATGGCGGAACAGAACAACTTACGGTTTAAGCGAGGAGCGAGGAAATGACAAATATGAGAAATGAGACACACCTACAGAGTAGGAGCAGCATCAACCACCTCCCCTCTATCACCAGCTCATTACCCCGACCTGGAAATGCCAGTGAACTGAGGTGTCTTGTTTAGATGATGAAGAGGCGGGTCAGTCCTGCTCTTCTCTGTATCACTGCTTAAAGAAGTAGCCTGACTTGAGGACTTTGATAGATAGCAGGTTAACACAGGGGCTATTCCAGCTTTGTATCAGTGCCAGCTGGCCTGACAGTCGGAGCAGCAGCAAGTGTTCTCGCTCCTAGCTAATAAGCTGATAAGGAGAAAGCGGTAACAACTGGCAGGGCCATGGGCACCCTCTGAATGAGATCTTGGGCGCCACCTCTGGCAGCCTTGGTTACAGCTGCAGGAGGAAGACCCTGCCATTCTGTAAAGATAGGAGGAAGAAAGAGCAAGCGCCCCATGGGGTTAAGCCTGAGGCAAATGGAATTTTCCAGCATTCAAAAGATGATTGCTGTCGGGCTCTGGCTGGACCAGCCTATCCGGGCCACCCTATCCCCCCCTGGCAAACTAGCCATCAAGGGGGCAGAGCAGGACAGCCAGCAGGCTTTTTGTACCCCCACTCAGCATATTGCTTGCCCTCCCTAAAAGAAAAGTAGAAAGTCAGATGCCAAGTCAGGCGTGCTTTGAACAGCTCTCCAGGTGGGACACCTTTCCTGAGACTGGAGGCTACATTCATATGTAATATCTGAGAGAATCTCAGAGGTTGGTATGGTGGCCTCTTGGTTGACTTTGTCCACCTCAACATCAATACACCATTCACTTAGCGTGGACTGGGCTCAATGCAGCATGACTTGGCCTAACATACCACGTCTCCAGGGCCCGGATTAGGTGTGATGATTTTATTTTTTATTTTTTCAGAGCTAGCCTTGCAACCTGGCAGGCAAGGAGGGCTTCCACCCATTTGATAGTGGCCGTAGCGTTTGACAGGGCCATCCTGCACCTCGGCCATGGGTGTATACATAGTGTATACTGTATATGTAAAAGAGAAAAGAAAGAAGGAAAGTAGAGAAATTGCTTCCTATTTGGAGCACATGGACTGGTGGCTGTGACGTCTCATTCAAGCTCCCGCAGGAGCAGCTCTGTCTGCTTGGTTTCTTTGCGAGGTGTCTTACAGAGGCTGTCTTATCTCAGTGGAGAGAGAGACTGTAGGTTACATTGTAACAGTTGTTCTCTGACTGAAGAGACTATGTCTCCAGCCACATGTTCCAAATGAGGTTAACCAGAGAGTCCACAGATGTATGGACCTTATATAAATTTGGCTGTAATCAGTGTGTGGCCACCATAAGTGGAGTGTCACATCAACTGCCCCTGTGGGGTCAATCCCCGTACATATGGAATATCTCGGTGGAGAGGTAGTCTCTGAGTGAAGACTCAGAGAACAATGGCTACAATGTAACCTACAGATCTGTGAGTGAGTGACCATGGACTGGAGATGAAATGATGGGAACCATCAGAGGAACATATCTGTAACAAGTGTCTCCTAAACACTGAAACATATATACATTTCTTTTGTATGTGTCCAAGATATAAAACTGTTTGAAGTAAATTTTATTAAAGGTAAATTATTTTCTTGTGCTTCCTAGCAAAAAAGGACGTTTTTTATCATCAGACTGGGTTATAAAACCTGGAAAACCATTGAAGGGGAAATCCAGCTATTTTATGCAATGAAGTGTGTTTACAGCTGTTGGGGAGTACAACTGTATAGGCTATGTCAAAAAGTTGTATAAAGCCTTTAGTGTCTCCAGGGGGGGGCTGTGTGAAGTCTGATAAACTGACTTAAGTGATGTCACTTGAGTCAGCATCAGTTGGGACTTAAAACTACAAGTTTAAAAATAATAAAAGTCTGGGGTTGTGGACAAATAAATGAGCTTACCAGACTCTGCTCCCCTCATCTCTGTTGTTGGTTAACAGCTTTAGACACATTAGTAGCTAGCATAACATACCTGAATCTAATCTCAGACTGAACTCAACTGCTGGTTGAGTTAAATTGTGGGTAATGTAGGCACCAGGTTATGATGAGGGAAAAAAATGCATAGAATAAAAAATACAATAAACTGTCAATCATCAGTCAACTATAAGTGCAAAACCAAATTGGTGGAGTACTTCATTAAAATCATATTGTGTATATCTAACCAAAGTGTGAATGTATTTTACTTGGTAGCTGTCTTCTTCTCTGCTTTTGTCATGTATTGCTGCCTTTCTTAGTGTGGAATAGAGTGAAACCATTGGCAGGAATGTGTCATGTCACAAATACACAAAGAACTGACAAAACAGGGGCCCATGTATCCATTCATTGCATCAATGAAGTCTGTGGCTTAACTGTATTTGTACAATCAGGCTGGATGTTGACTTTATGAACATAACACCAGAACATGAGATACAGATTATAATGACTTTCTTTAAACCCCAAAATCTAAAATAGATATTTTTCATCAGGCTTGTAGTGCTATTTATCCATCTAGATTGTTTTGGTGTGAGTTGCTCAGTTTTGGAGATATCAGCTGTAGAGATGTCTGACTTCTCTTTTAATATAATGGAACTAGATGGCACTTTGGTTGTGGTGCTCAAAGCACCAATAAAATAAATTTTTTTTAAATCTCAGCAGCAGAAATCATGACCTGGTTAACTCAAGATAATTCACAGACCTTGTTGTGAGCAGGTCTCATGTTTCATGTAGGAACTATTTTCTTTCCGAATTATTGCGTAGAAGGAAGCATGTATGAGACGCTAGCTAATTTTACAGCCATGATGATCATTTAGAATCTGGATAGGGCGCTCAGCCTTGGTTCAAATTTTGCCCAGTGGCCACTTGTGGTATTTACATTGAAGACTTACATTTTACATACTTACTTAATTTTAATGCCTTTGTTCAAAGCATCAAATTTCAACACAGTCAAAGAAATTAAATGGACAAAATCAGATTCGCCTTGGGGTCTTTTCAACTAATAACTCAAATCACTGAATTTTGGCAGTCAGCCCTACTAGATTGAATCAAAACTGTTTTTATCTTCTACTTTGTCCACTTTTTTCTTTCATATTGGCAACACACTCTTTACATGTTGTGCCAATAAAGCAAATTTAAATCAGTCAGATTACCACTGTCTCGACAGTAAATTAATTAATTTAATTTTAATAATAATAATACATTTTATTTGTATTGCGCTTTTCAAGAAACTCAAAGACACTTTACATAGGCTAAAGTAAATAAGTAAAGTAAATAAAACAAAACAGTAAAAAATAACATACTAAAAGTACATAAAATGGATTAAGATTAATTTTAATTAATTAATACCTACTGCATCATAAACAACAACTGGACCAAAGTTTCACACCACAAGGCTGTACTATCAATTATCATTGACTATGTATGAGTCATTTGTTGATGTGTGCAAACACAAAACTGAGAAATTCTGAACTGAGCATTTCAGGAAGGTAAATGATACGAACATTTCATTTTCCCTGAACAAGCTAATTTTCTGAGGATTTGAGGAATGCAAAGGCATTCCGTGCCATTTCCAGCTTCTCATTTTAATGATGTATAATGACATTTTGACCACTATTTTAAAAAAAACTGATGTTAGTGAGCACAACAGGGACAAACAGATCACCAAAATCAGAAGTTTAGTTGTTTTGTTTTTTTTACAGTAGGTGTAAGGATACAAAGATGTAGTGCAAGCCAATGCCTGTGGTTTATGTTTTTGGTGATTTCTGTTTCTTTGCTATATACCAATTTAAAACTTACTGGGCCATTAAAATGAAAATGAAAGTGAAACAATTTGTACAAAGCATTGGTGCAAATATCTACAATGTAAATGGAGGTGAAAAAGGCTTTATTAGGTAAGAAATATCTCAAGTTTAAAGATCATTCTACGCTCACTCTCAAAAACGACACAAACACTACCAGTGCATGCTCCTTAGCTTGTGGCAAATGTAGAGTAATGTATTGTGGCTGTTTGGATCGCACAAACCTGCAGTCAAACTCGCACATGTAACATAAATAAACACAAATGATCCTGTGAACAAACTCACATGACTAACGCAAGGCCAAAATTTGCTTCGCTTTCTGTATGAACCTATTTATTATGCATTCAATGGTATGAACAGAGCAATAGCCTAGCTCGGTAGCTTTGAGCTAGGTAAGTGAATTTCAGTGACAGCTCGCCTCAGCTCCAGCCCTACTCCACCTGTTTGCCCATTTATGGATTAGCTGGGAGTTGGTGAATTTAGGCAAAGCCAAGATGGCGACAGCCACTCACACTGAGCTTCACATACGAAACCCATCAGTGATGGCATGGTGGCTCCGGCCACTATTTTATTATACAGTTTATGGTTCCAACATGTACTCTACCTCCTTTTCCATACACTTCCGCTTTCCTGTAGGCAACCAGTAGGCACGTTGTCTCACAGGCTGAGCATCCCCCATGTCCATGTCATGCTCAATAAGGTTGGTGCATGATGATGTATGTGAAAAATGAGAGTGAAAAATGAGAACTGAGCAACTTCGCCTCTTGTTTTACATGCAATGCATAACTTGCTTGGACCAAACTTTCCATTTGTCCATGGAACATGAATCAGGGATAACCTGAAAGAGAGAAGCAGAGCAGGCCAAACAGGCAGCTCGTACAAACTTAAGCAAGTTTAAAATTCAAACTCTCTTTGTCTAAATTAAATAAGGTGGAAAAGATAAAGAGAAGGGAAAAGCCAGAAGTTAATTTGTCTGTAGGGAGAGAGTGACCTAGGAAGCCCAGGAAAGACTGCTGCTGAGCTGCTCCTCTCGCATGCACATTTCAAACAGGGGAGGGGGTGGAAGCACCCCTTGGTGAGAGGAAGTAACAAGTTTGGAACAGGAAGGATGGGAATATGATAAGAATGGGAAGAGGTCTGAGGAGATGGAAAATGTAGGAATCCATACAATGTGACAGGAAAAAAGAAGGGGGAAGACTAACAGAGATGGGAACAGCCAGAAAGTGGATAGAAGGGCAAAGCTGCCTTCTCATGATAAGAAATTGTCTCTCCACTCACCGTGAGTTAGAGCACTGAGCATAGTGCAGACTACTGCAGAGACAAAGTGCAGCGCAGGTAGATGTCATCATTTCATCTTCTGGTCAACGACTGTTTATAAACCTATGCTTTTAATACCATACTAGCCCCTGTCCCTGTGTCTGTCTGGTACAAACATAAACAGCTAAGCTAACTAAGCTATATGCCTGCCTATTCACAGACTTGGCAGCCCCATCTGACTGCTGACATTTCGCCATGCATTACATATATGTTTTTAACTTTAGAGAGTTAGAGGAACACAGTCTATTTCCTCCATCACTCTCTACCATGTGTCACTTCTGGCAATGCCACACACAATTGTTATCTCATTGATTGTGCTTCAAAAAGGTCAGGGGAAACCAAGGTCAAAGTAAAAAAAATAATGTGAACTTTGAGCGCAGCATTTGGTGGAAATTATCAGTGGTACTACTGCGCCTATTTGGGCGCAAGCAGCGCAGTTGCGGCCCAATAGGGACAATAAAGGGACAACCAGAATTAATCAAAAAAGCTTGTGTTTGGTGATGTCAGAAGGACATTTAACTTTGACTACCAGACTCTAATCAGTCCATCCTTGAGCACAAGTTTACCTTTGTGCCACATTTGAAAAATTCCCTCCAGATGTTCCTGAAATATCACATTTATGGGAATGGGACGGACAGATGCACGGATGCACTGACATACTTACAGACAACCCCAAAACAGAGCATAATGCCTCAGCCATTCAGGCATAGTAACAGTAAATGCATTTCAATGAACTTGTTACTCGAGTGTGTCTGCTGGCAACATTTTAGCCCATAACATTAGATGACATTACAACAGCCCATTCATTTTGCCAGCAATAATTGCTGCAGAGGGTTGACACTTAACCTATATACAGTATATGCTCGGGACTGAATTTAAATGACTGGCCAGGGCAGGTAACTAATTTTAAAATCACCCCATCACCGCTGTTTGATGTGCAATTCCACTTGGTGTTAGCAGTGAGTCCACTAAGCATGGATGTGAGAATCAACAGTGTGTGGTTATCAATCAACATATCCTGTGCGCATGGCCGAAATTACTGGCCCCTGAGTCGACTGCTATTTTGGATAATAGCACAGTATATTTTAATGGACAAATATGCTATTGATTGGGCCTGTTGCTATAATATAATGTATAGTAATATATGCCTTTGTACTAGATGATGTCATATTCAGATCTTGTATATTACATGCAAAGTCTTGAATATTTCTTTGTGTCATACTTACTTGATATATGCTGGGATATTATACATACTGTATCTATTAACACCACATATGCTCAAAATATTGCTGGATTCTACAGATAGAAAGAAAACCATAGTATATCCATGATATGTCCTGAAGATGTGTCTTTCATCCATATTTGAGCAGATGGATATGCCAATAAAAGTAATAATATGCCAATAAAGTGAATATGCTTTCATATTTTCTAAAGAATTTTGAGTAACAATATGACTTTAAGTCATATATCAACTCACTATGACTGTTTGTGCAATGACATACAGTTATGCCATAGATATACAGTAAACAGTATTCTGTATCTGGTATCCTATATGTCTTCACAATGTATATGGAGTCCATATTTTGCAAGATATGGGGCATATCAACAAAACTCAGAATATGCATCAGGAATGGTCTGTATTCTCCTCAGAATCCCAAAAATATCTAACTGTATTAGTTCAGGAATTGTGAAAACTGTAGCCATCAGTGTAGTATTTTTAACCAATGCATAAATGATTCTCCAAAACCACATTTGTGGAGTCTTACAAACAAGAATGTCCAATTCACCCTGTCAAATGGTTTAGTGAAACAATTCTATTCATTTTGTGCTGTCATTTTTCATTAAGTTGAATAATCTATGAATGTTATTTGATGATTATCTTCCTTGGATACTGGTCTGGGTAGATTAGTGATCAATGTAAATGGTAAATGTCCTCTATTTATATAGCGCCTTTCTAGTCAGCTTGACCACTCAAAGCGCTTTACACTGCAAGTAGGCATTCACCCATTTACACCCATTCATACACTGGTGGCAGTGACTACCTTGCAGGGCGCCACTTGCTCATCAGAAGCGGTAACCATTCACACACATGCACTCACACGGCGATGGGGATTTGGGGTTCAGTATCTTGCTCAAGGACACTTCGACATGTAGACTGCAGGGTCTGGGGATCGAACCACCGACCTTCCGATCACTGGGCGACCACTCTACCACCTGATGAGATTGCTACGTTGAAATTGGTATTATTGAGCAATTGGCAGATAAAGCTGGCACACAGAGTTGGCTCTCTGCCTGGTTCAGTAGTACTTATACCAATAAAATAACCGATAATTTCAGATTTTTGTATTTTAAAAAGATGTTCATAACCTGTAGTTTATGCACACCTGAAAATAAGATAAGATATAGTTTCTCTTAAACTGTTTTTGCCAATATCGGGTTGATAATTTGTTGGTCTGATAAATATCATGCATCCCTTGTTTTACATTTCACATTGACTGTGATTCTGAAGAAAAGTGGGGAGATTGTGTTCTAGAAGTGTTTAAAGAGCTCAGCAGGGAAGCCACCAGGTCCTGGTGCTTTATTATTTGGTATCTGTGTGAGTGCGTTATAGAATTCATTTGGTGTTAGTGGTGCATTTAATGCTTTTTATAGTTTTCATAGTTGGATTGAGAGACTTAAAAAGGCTACTTTCAGTCATTTTAAATGTTTCCATGCACGCTGCAGTAATGTCACTGCAGAAAATATCACGGGACACAAAACTATACAAACCTGGCAGGACAAAAACTCTCCAAAGGAAACAGATGTAAAATAGTTTTACTTCAAACAAGTTTACTGAACCAGGACTGTGTGTGTGATCTTTTGGATGTGTAGAAGAACACAGAACTAATTAACATTAGATCCTGACCGGTCCTGTCGGCGTGTCGGGAGATTTAAATCATCAATGAATTTAAGCTGCTGTGTGTAAATGCACACGAGTTTCATTCCTGAGTGAATGACAGTGACACTCTTCATGAAGAGACACGTATCGTCTCTGCTTCTGTTGGATCGCTGCAGATACTGTAAGAGAGGGGTTGTAGCCAATTCAGTGGTCTGTCCACTGACCATGGTCGCTAACACGGATCACTGGTTACTACCACTAGGGG
>JBBPCS010003321.1:0-12429 GCA_037974645.1 Hollardia meadi
CGATTCATTATCCGATTAGTCGATTAATCGTTTCGATAATCGATGACTAGTCGACTATCAAAATAGTCGTTAGTTGCTGCCCTAGTATATTTACTACTTTACTTTTGTGGTTCTGGGTGCAAATACTCTGTGTGTCTGTGTGTGTGTGTGTGTTTGCGTGTGCAAGTGATTAGAGGCAAGCAAGCAAAGTGATGCCAGTTTTTTTTTTTCCAACTGCTGTGCTTACATTAGCATAGATCATGCAGCAATCCATAATACATGGCTCATTAACAAGGTTGGTATTTTTGATCCATAATTAAGGAGTATACTTTCAAAGAGTTTCCAGAGTTAAACATGTGATGGCTGCAGGCTGCTTTCCCCTCTGCCACTCCCTGGCCACTTTATTGTACAGTATGGTAGCTATTGATTCACCGTGCCATTTGGGTATTGATTGAAGTGGACGCCATTATGTCTGTGAGATTATAGCCCTCCAAAGCACAGTGACTCTGAAGTGGAAAACCAGTGGCTGGGAACTGATGAGATGAGCTGAGCTGAGCTGAGTGCTTACTGCATCTGATGCAAGAGCAGCTGTGTTTCAGCTAATGACATAGAGCAAAACACAGCACAGAATCATACAGCTTAGCATAGCATGGCCGAACCAGATCAGCCACGTACGGCAAAGACAGATCACTCTCATTTCTCTGGTTTCTATCTGTGCCAAAAAGATCCATAGAAACACACAGGAGTAAAATCACATTGACTATTTCAGACACCTAATATTCTCTGTGACAGCCATCGCCTCCCAGATTGTCTTTGGTTGATCACTCAAATTGACCACAATTCACTATGTGGCATGGTGAGGGGGAGCAGTTTTCCAGAGGCCTGGGATGATTTGGAAGGGGGTTGAGTGAGGAGGGTGAGTGGGTGTTTACTGCCTCGGCCTGGTTTCTGGTTTGCACACCGGCTCATCATGTAGTTATAGCAATATTGAATGTAATCGTGTTTCGAGCAGTGGCCCTGAATTTTAAGAGACCAATAAATGGAATTGCAGGCATGCAGTAACATGATCCAATGTGCAATGAACATGTAAAGTGCACACTCATGAAAAACTGCTCAGTCTGTGATCTGTGTAATGCAAGAAAAAAAACAACTAAAGCAGACCCCAGCAACCTGCTGTGCCCTGGATGCCAATGAGGGCTCGTAACTGCTGACCCTAAGGATGTGCTATGTTTTTCAATGAGTCACAGTTTGAGACAGTGCACCAGTTAAGAAGTAACCCTCTGGGTGGCAAATACAGGCCTGCTTTTATGGTACGAGAAATGCCTCCAGATATATGCCCTGAATTAAGTGTCTTACACGCCCTCAAATGCTGGGAGTTTAATTTTGCAAAAGACAAAGGCAGTTAAGAAAGAGGTAACAGGCAGTAGTGTGATGTGCCCTCTGTAGAGCCTCTATTCAAATTCAAATTCATCGTCTGTTTATTGGATAATAAATTGAGCATGAAAGATTAATTTGCATTTATCTCATCATCCCCATGATATAGAGCGGCAATTTCTATACAGTAGTGTCCAACGCTTAATAACCCAGAGGCAAAACTGGCATATCAAAATGTGCTGTCTTTCTTTTAAGAACACTGGAGGGGAGCCCTATGGTAATGCTATGATTCACACTTCTTGCTTCCTCCCACTAAATTCTTGTCACTCACAGTCTGAGAACGACATATCAGACACACTTAACACCGAGCCGGGAGTTATCACACATTCAGCGCAATCAAAATCCTAATGAACATCATTAATATCAAGGCTTTAAACACCAAGGATTACATCACTGTGGGTTTACACAGTCGGCGTGTGTGTATGCTTATGCGTGTGTGTGTGTGTTAAGGGCTATCACAGCCTGTTAGAGTGCCGCAGGCAAAAAGCATGGGGGTCACCTCTTATTCAAAGCAGGCCTGACATGGGCATTTTTCTGTCTTTACATATTCAAAATTAATTTCTTTGTGCAAAAGAGCTGCAGCAGACACTTCCAAGTGATGCATGGTGCATATGAGAAAGCCAAAGTATGGGTGGCCACATCAATGTCAAGCACCCGTCTGGTAACCAAAAGGTCACATGTTTAATCCCAGCAGCAGCTAATAGGCTGCTGGGATTACATGGGTGTCAAATAAATAAGTCCTTGAATGTGACAGCATTTACCAACACTTGAGACATCAGGGTTATGACTAAGGCTCCAACCAATGATTGTTTTCATTACGGATTATTATGCTGATTTTTTTTTTTCATCGCTGAAGCATTTACATCTCCAACTACTAGTCACATAACACAACAAATCAGCAAATGTTGACGATGGCTAAGGCGGAGCAAAAGCATTTGTGCTTGAAAAATGACTTAAACGCAAAATACTTGCCTGTTCATTTTCTAGCAACAAACCATTAATTGACTAATCATTTAAGCTCTTGTTTTGACGAATGAATGCCAAGATATTATTATTTGGTCGACCAAATATCTTGTCAAATACCCATAGATATTTATGCAGTATACATCATGACCTAACTTTTGGTGGGTCCATGCAGCAGCCATGTCTCCTGTTGGAGTGCCACTCCACTGAGCAATAAATAAATAAATAAAAACAGTGTCATGCAAGTATATATATATATAGGTTAAAAGGGAGCATCGCCTGTCTCGTGCTCATTATCAGAGTCAGTCTGAAATATCGGTGTGGTGAGAAAAAAAACACGGGGGTCGTGAAGGTTATATATTTTCCTAGTGACTGCTAGCTGTTGTGTGTGTGTGTGTGTTGGGAGGTGGTGGTGGTGGAGGGGCCTCACTACATGGATGGGCTGATTTTACGCGCAGACCAAACAAGCACGAGCCGCTGCTGCCTGGACACGCGCTGACTCCTCAAATTAAACAGCTGCCTTCAATAAAACTGACGAGAGCGACATGCGCCGTAACGTTAACGCTAATAGAATAATATTACAGTTCAGGGCTTACTTTAGCCCCTTTTTGTCACATCACATCACACGAATTCATTAATAGCTGATGCCTGTTCGCCTAATATATCGGTTCAACATCGGGAAGAACGGCGGGAAGAGTCACAAAGTAGACAGGTAGGCAGTGACAGTAATTACATTGTTACTCACAGGCTTAAAAACTCACCTGAACTGCTTTTTTTTTTTAAACTACAAGAATTTACCCCAACCTAGACTATTCCCATTTGTAATGTCTGGCTTGTATAACGACCCTGTCTCTCTGCTAAGCGGCCAAAGCACGTTTAACATAATATAGAAGAGAATTTTTTTTTCTGATTTGAATATAAGACACAAGCAAATAAAGCTGCAGTTCAACTCTGCTGGCTCACCTCCAGTGGACGTTAGTCTCTTTCCGGGCTGATGAAACGCTTATAGTCGGTGTCCAGGGTGCTGAAACGTTCTGTCTCTGCCCAGGGTGCTGAATCTCATTGCAGGCTCCGGAGAGGCTTTGTAAATCCGCTGCGAGGAGGCGCCGAAAAACGCCGGTCCAACAACTGCTGCTGGCGATAAGTTACGTGGAAGAAAATCCCATTCCCAGCCGCGTGCCTGACACAACACAGGCAGCACGAGAGATATTTTTTTAGTATTATTTTTATTTTATTAGTATTATATTTTTTATTATTAGAGTGTAGCCTTCCGGCTGTGGGGAGCCGCTTTGCCAAGTGCAACTGCTGAGGCTTCTTCGCTAGTTGCCTCTCTCTCTCTCTCTCTCTCTCTCTCTCTCTCTCTCTCTCTCTCTCTCTCTCTCTCTCTCTCTCTCTCTCTCTCTCCCCATTTCCTGCCTGCCCCCCAAAAATGCCCCAAATAATAATAGCTGCAGTGTAAAAGCAACTATAAAACCAATTTTTACATGATAATCACATTCAGTGTTACAAGTAATGTCCTTGTCTTTATAAATTTAAATATGCATGACTTTAGTATCTTGAAATAATTTCAAGTACTCATTGTATTTTATATACTAGCTGTTTGAACTGAGTGATCAGGCTTTGAGAATAACATCACATATTCAGGATGGCTTCTGAAGCCACAAAGACAAGCCTAGAATATAAAAGCAGCAGTAAAACAAACAGGAGTGGTGCTACATGTTGAAAGCACAGTCGAACTGAGGTAACAGAGGACTAAATCACTGAGTTTTACTGATTTAAGTCATGTATTTGTACTACTCACGGGGTAGATTAGACCATCCATTTCTGTCTTTGAATTGCTGAGGCTTATAAAAAATGATGAATTGTGGAAGGATAACACACAAACATGATTTCGATCTTCTGTGGTTAATTCTGAAATTCCTCGAATCAGCATTAGCAGTCTTGTTCTTGGTCATGTTCCTCTATTATGGTCTTGTACAGTAATGCCTGGGACGCACTGCCTGCATCAGCAGCATGGAACCTCTTGCTTCTCATTTCGGTGCCCATGTTAACAGGTTACAGCAGGTTACATGACAGCAATCTAGTTAAAGGCCGAACTGAGGAACATTTCTGTAAAACTTTCGACATAGCAAAAATCTGAACTAATTGTCATCAGATAAATGTAAAAGCTGCAGCACAAAGTTAAATAGATACAGAGAGAGATTAACTTTGCCTTATGAAGATCACTTCAAAAATGATCATCTCTCACTTTAAAACTATAAATCCGTTTAATTAAGGTTTAAACACAGATTCTATGTTTAATGATTCTTGTCATGTCAGATTGGTCTGAAAGCCTCCATGGTGTGGTGTAAAAGAGATTTAAAAAAAGCAAGAGCCCGGGTACAACCACTGAAATAATCAGACTAGTGCCCACCCCTTTCAAACTTCCTCTGTGCCAACTGCATGGATGAATAAATAAATATGAAGGGAAGAGTGTCCCTATGATGGTCAATAATTAAGGCTTTCACTTGGAAAAGAAAAGACTCTTCTTCCCTTGTGTCTTTAAACTTTTCAATTCATGGCTATTAGTGAAACCACTTCGCAGTCTGAATAAAATGTCACCTATATCTGAATGATTTTAAAGGTACAATGTGTAAGATATGGCCGTAATTTTAGTTTAAAACGTAAAAAAAAAAAGAACGAACATTAATAGAATGGGAAGAAACAACAGTGCTGATGTTATGTCAAAGACAACTATTCATTGCATTGCAGAGATATGTACTGAAATTAGCATGCTAACCAGCTAGCCCTGGCCCATCCTGTCTCATAACACCACTTTCTACCTCAAGAGGCGATAGTCCGTTAGCCCCCGCAGTGTCAGCTTCTTTCACAAGCTCTCTTAGTGTGTAGTCTAATAAGCAAATAAACAATAAACAAAACAGACTCACAAAATGTCAAGAAAGGAAATATTCTTACACCCATTTTCCTTACTAAACAGAAAAATACAATCGTTCACCTTCTGAGTTCAAGTTTCTCTCTTTTAAGATGATCTTAATTGCTTTGTTAATTTATCTTAAAACACTACATTCAAACAAATATTTCATAAACGAAATAAAAGTCACTAAAACAAAAATATCACATCTGGTTTGGTGGAAATATATCATCAATTTAAGAGTATCAGAGTAAGGTGTGAAAATATTCCGGTCTTACACCTAGTTTTCACTGGCTGCAGATGTGCGACTGTCTTACTGCTCTGCCGCCTCACCTCTCACCTGCTGTGTCCTGTCACCCCTGAAGTCATAGTGCTCATCAGAGCCGCTGTAAATCACCTCTGTTCTGTATCCCCTGTCATCAAACTGGCCTGCTCTGGTCTCAGAGGCTGTCTCTGGTTTCAGTCTGGTTTCCAGCTATGTTCATTGGGAGGAAGCTGAACCCAGTTGCCTGCGTTAATTCCCCCTGTCATCCGAGGTCGCAGTCAAGGCACAATAAAGTCTGCTACGGGGCCACTACAATATAGTGAGCAGCAGTTGGGGGTTACTGGTGATATGCTGCCCCCTATATTTTTGGAGCAAACTTTGAATTCTGGCCATATTTTACAAGTTGCCCTTTTAGCAGCTCGATGAAACCAAGCAAAGTTACATATTTAATGTCAAAAAAGATCACTTTTTCACTAATCACTAATTTTTGATGATGGATCTCCAGAAATGTCAGTCAGTAGACACTTCCCTCCATTGCCAGAAGCTGTGACAATTCCTGTGCTGATACTTGGAAGCTGTTCAAATGTGGGCAATGCACTTGTCCATCCTGCTTTCCCCTCAAGTGCCCCACAGCCACCAAAGCTTGAAGTTAAGTTAGGTTTATGATGAGCATTCACAATGCATCATATTACATCAGCGTCTGCTTCATTGCACTGATCTTGAAGGAGACCAAGTTGACAGGGCTGAACCCAGCTCTCATGCATATGCACAACATAGCTGGACAAAGGGGAGCTTTTCTCTTTTTACTGGTATTGCCATTGCATGCCAGCTAAAATATTACTAAATTATGACAGGATAAAAATAGCACATATACTGTAACTTCGTTTCAAGAATGGTATATCTACCCTTTAAAAAAAAAAGTAAAATAAGGACATGAAGGTAAAATTGACAGTGGCATTTTTATTTTATCCCACACACTGCCCTTGCTCAGCTTCCTGGACCGTCCTAAAGAGTGTTTGTATGTTCCAGAGTTGACAAGATTAAAAAGAACACCCTTAACATGAACATTTGTTCAAGATAATCTTGAGTAATCATTTAATTTCTCCTCAAGGGACAGGGAGCGTTAAAGGCTCTGTGCTGTTGCTCCTCACATATAATTCCTCTTTTGTTTATTAGATGATTTAGCTTCTTTAAGTTTTTTATATATGTCTCACATTTGTTACACAAAGAGGTAACGGGGGAATATGGCTAAACATGAAAACAATCTCCCCTCCTGTTCTCATAGTTATTTAAGGACATCTTTGTGCGGTGAAGAACATATAGAAGATCACTGAAAAGAAAGGACTAGATTTTTAAATGAAACAAAGGGAAACATTGAGAGCAGACACACAGATATCTGAAAGTTTCATCTCCAAGTCTGAAAAGGCAAAAAAGAAACAAAGCCTGGACAGTTCTTCTGAAGGCTGCTTCATCTCCTTTCAGGTCTGCAGTATCATCATGGTAGGGATGGGTTTCAATAGCATTGTATCAAGTCCAGTTTCAAATTTGCCTATCAATCCAAATTCTTTAAATCTCTTATACTGTATATCAAATATTTTTGTGTAGTTTGTTTGGTAGGGAATGAAGACATCGCTTTGTTAAAGAACAAAGATTTGACTGTGCTGAAGCGTGTAGGGCTTTCACTGCACATACAGTCACTGCTTTGTGACATTCATTAACCCTGTCCTGAAAATCATTCAACCTTTTGCTGCTCACTGGGTGGATGTGCTACAGCTGCAGAAATAAAAACAATACATTGGAAATAATCTTTCATCTATTTAATCACTAAACTAAATAAACCGCAGATTTTTCTGCATGCAAGATGCACTAAGGTTTACCTGAATGCGAAATTGATGTTGAATCTGACACATTGTAACACCGGCAGTCGACTGAGGCTGAGCACTCGAGGTTCTCAGGTTATCAAAAGTGACACAAGTTCTGACTTAAACATGATGGACGGTAGGTAAATATTGAAGCAGGGACTTGTTGCTTCCTCCTTTGTCGTGAGTACTTTTCTGCAGATATTGGATTTGGCAGGTTTAAAGCAAGTAGCAATAAAATATGTTACCAAAAACTGCCACTGCAAAAACAGATAGACCGCAATTCGATTCAGTTTTCAATAGGTGTATTAAATCAAGCAAAGCTGGATTTTTAGATCTTTGTCATTTTAACTTACACTATATCTTTTGACCGGATGAAGTATTTTAGTCAACAGATGGATCTTAAGTTATCAGAGAAATAAGCTGAGCTAACGTTAGCAGTTGCCCAGCCCAGTCGGCATCCTGCGTCCGCCAAAAAGATGAAGCATGCGCACATCGCAATGTCAATGCTGAAATGATATATCGTGCAGCCCTAATCTACGTGGTGGAAGATAAACATTCCTAAAAAATTAATTTTTCTTGTAGATTAGTCATGGAAATGAGAATGTGCAAGTTATCCTGTTGTCGAGCAGCAAAAAAGTTGTAGCATGATGTGTTTGAGTTCATTTGCCCTACTTGCCACAGCATTTCCTGCAATCTGACTATTGCACATTGACACATTTTGATATCGATGCTGAAATTATATATTATGCAGCCCTAGTTTGTAGGCTTTGGTGAAGTTAATTCACACTTTGGAATGTTTAAGTTGAGGTGGTCCACCATGTTCAGTGAGAGAGTCTAATTCACAACTGTGTCACTGAATTGGCACCTAATTGTATATGTCACCAATGGTCATAGAGACAGAATGCAGCTAAAGAGACGATCTATGAGGAATCATGAATTAAAGGAACAGTTCACCCAAAAATGAAAATTCTGTATCTACTCACCTCCATGCTGATGGAAAGTCGAGTGAAGTTTTTTAGTCCACAAAACACTCCTGGGGCGTTACAGCATTCTTATAAAATAACTGAAGTTGGTGAAAAAACGAAAAAAACAACCGAAGAAAAAACACAAAATGGCTCCATATAGCACATCTGGCATAATCCATGTTTCTGGAAACCCTGAGATCCCAAAGTTGAAATCTTTACTGTGGGGATTTACACTAAAGCTTTCAGGTTAGGGACTACAATATTGTATTAATAGTGAATATTTCATCAATTGTTCAATAAGATATTTGCTGATTGCTGCAGATTTGTAACCGGATCCAAAATGGAGCCGCTATCAGAACCCATCCTGACACCAAGGTGGCAAAGTAGAAATTTTCACTGAGATCCCTACCTCCATTAAAACACTGCAGTAGCCTCTGTTGTGCTACGTTACATCTTGATAATTTATACAAGCGCTAAAAGATTAAGGCGTCAGCGATCAGAGTAGTCTTATAAAAGCATTATAAAGGGTTATAAAGAAATGGAAACATATCATTTAAAAAAGAAGTAAAAGATCAGTAGAAAGTGTCACCATAATTAAATTTAAGGATAAATTTGATGTGATTCAGTTTTTCTTTAAAGTTGCCTACTGACACAAAATATTAGTGTATTCTTGGAGCCTAGTAATTAATTCTTATTACTTATCAGTCTCTGTGAATGGAGGTGGTGAACACAAACAACTACTGTCCTGTGCTGGTGAATCAGTTCATTACCATGCATATTGTGATACAAATGACACAAGGCTCAAGCAACCAGTAATACCTTCAAATTGTATTTCAAATTGCTTGGATAGATAGTAGAGCAGCCCGTCTATAAATGGGGCTTGACCCAGTTTGACCTGTGGCCACAGGCTTTGAGTTCTACTGAACCACTGCTTCATGAGCTTTTCTGCCCACAAAATGGCTTATAGTACAAGAGCTTTGATGTATTTTGATACAAACCCTTACCCTGTTCCCCCTCTCATGTTTCAGTCAGAGCAGCAATAACAGCTCTTTGTTTTAAAAAAAACACAGAATCTTTACAAAAGATTTTGTTTTTTCCAAATCCAGTGTTCAGTCAGCAGAAATACTGCTTTGCAAAAATATCCAGCAAAAGTGACACAACAACAACAGTGGTTGCCAAATGTGTTGCCTCCGTCAGGGATGACATAATGTCTTTTCTCTCGCTTCTCTTCCATAACTCACATAGACCCCCGGTGCTCATTGCACTCTTACAGTCTGATTTGGAATGGGCAATGGAGGGAGCAAAGAGAAGGAATATTTGTTGCCTTGACTACTGCAAGTGGCTGGTCGCCAGTGAGCAGACCCATATCTCAAGACTGGCTTAAAACTCATCCCTAACTCTAACTCTAACTCTCTCCAAATACAAACATATGTCTAGAAATTTCATAGATGGACCATCTTGAACTGTTGTGCCCTTTTTGTAATACTGTATTATTGTATTTTAAAGGGGCATTGTGTTAATTTTACACAAAGGTCAGTTTGCTCATAAGGAGCACTGCTCAGCTTGTTAATACAGTATAGTTGTATAATGTCCTCTGTGACAAGGGCTTTCTAAAGTAAAAAAAAAAAAAACTTTGTTGATGTCATCGGTGTTGTCTCAGTTTAGGTTTAGGAGATTCCACATTTCCAAAAGAAAGCCTGCATTCCAAATCAGGATTGTGGATTTTGAAAGATATGGGAATTTACGAGGCAGGGAGGGTCCAACAGAAGGATGCTTTTGATTGCTTGTGTGGGAAATCCTGTTGTATGCTTCTTGGCACTAGTCAAAAGATATTTATAAAATACTATAAAATTTATATATAGAGTTATTATTGATTATGTCTTTTCATTGTTCCTCTGCACCAGCGATAGCCATGACCGGAGGCATTATGGGGTTACAACCCAATAGCAACTAAAGGGTTGTCCGTCTGTCTGTGTTTCTCAGGAACACCTTGACAGAAATTGTATGGCACAAACATTCGCTTGGACTCAAGAATGAATTGATTAAATTTTGGTGGTCTGAGGTCAAAGGTCAAGGTCCCTGTGACCTCACATCTGCCCTACTCTCATTACCATGATATCTCAGGAACGCTTTGAGGGAATTTTGTTAAATTTGGCACAAACATTCACTTGGACTTAAGAATGAACTGATTAGATTTTGGTGGTCCAAGGTCAAAGGTCAAGGTCACTGTGACCTATTAAACAATTTTTTGTCATAACTCAAGAATTCATTCATTAATTTTGACAGAATTTCACACAAACTGTGCTGATTGTATAGATCTTATGTTCTGCTGGGTTGAACATGTGTGTGAAGAATCCATGTTTCATATTTAGAGCCTCTTTGCAGCAACATCCATATTTAAAGCATTGTAGTCCAGCAGCTCTTTGATTTTGTTGATACTGACCTTCAGGTGATTGTCGCTGCACCATGTGACCAAGCTCTCAGTCACTACATATATTATGAGTCTGAACAGTCATGGATGTAAACTGCCACTTGACCGGTGCACGGAGGGATACAACCACAAGGCGGTAATTCTAGTTGAACCTCTACATTAATGCCATTATTAGGAAAAAAAGGCTACCAAGTCCCATTGTTTACCTTTTAAATATAATTTACTGTCACAAACAGGAATGTGACAAGACATTTACTTAGTTAACAGATGGCATTAGAACAATTGGGTGTGGAAATCAGAAATATCAGCAATGCAAGCACAACATGGATGTATGACATGTGTGCTGTTAAAGGTGCAAAAGCAAAAGAAGGTGATGCAGGGTGGATGTCTGTGGGCGTCTGTGGCTCAGGTGGTAGAGTGGTTGCCCAGTGATTGGAAGGTCGGTGGTCGGTGGTTCCCCGGCCCCTGCAGTCTACATGTCAAAGTGTCCTTGAGCAAGATACTGAACCCCAGTATCTGCGCCATCGGTGTGTGAGTGCATGTGTGTGAATGGTAACCGCTTCTGATGAGCAGGTGGCACCCTGCAAGGTAGTCACTGCCATCAGTGTATGAATGGGTGTGAATGGGTGAATGCCTACTTGTAGTGTAAAGCGCTTTGAGTGGTCAAGCTGACTAGAAATGCGCTATATAAATACAGGACATTTACCATGTCAGCTGTAGGAAGAGAGACTGTGTCGCATCCCGTCTCAGTCACTGAGTTGAAGCTCAAGTTCGATTGGTTATTCATTTGTTTATTGACAGATAGACGTGCCAACACAGAGATTCTTTGCTTTCTAGTTGGATGACTCTTTGAAAGATGTAGGTGTTTAACAGACACTAAAGACACTGCCCCACTGCATTATGGGAAATGCAGGATCCAGACTTTTTTGGGACCTTGACCTATACAGGACTTAAAGTTATATGTAGACTAGACCTTTGTTATACCTTTTGTTGTGTATTTACATTATCCCAAATGTTTCCAATAATTTTCAAACCAAGAGAAATTCTTAATTTCATTCACGGTAACATTGCGTTTCATTTGTTCGCCTTTTGCTGTAACTTCTGGAAGAAAAGACCAATTTTTAATGTGAAACTGCTTTGTTCAGTGTTTTTACTGGTTTTAATTACCTGGTCCATTAGTTTTGGAGAGGAGGATAATTTGGCTCACGGTAAAAACCTTGTGAATGATTAACTTGCTTTTAATGCCCAGGAACTAACCATTGCGCTGTTCGTGTTGGGTCCAGTGCTATTGTATCTCTTTCAGAAGCTTTGTAATACAGCCTGGAACTGCAGTGTCTTTTTTGGAGACTTTGTAAGATAAATCCATAATGAATCTGACTCTGAATGTGTCTCTGATTATTTGTCCATTTTCCATGCCATGTTAATGTGGTTGTTAACCGTTCACTAGCAATCCCATGAGGCCTTGGTTGAGTCTGTCAACCAATCAGAGTCTGGGTTCCTGACTCCCCCCCTTACATCTTTTGTTTTGTTTTGAATGAGAACTTCAGCGGCAAAAATTACATACTGTGCGTTCAATTCAGGATTTCTTCAGTCTGTGCTGCTTCAATTTTGAATTTCAT
>JBBPCS010003322.1:0-12428 GCA_037974645.1 Hollardia meadi
AAACATTATCCAAATTACATAGAATTTACATGGTGTGGTCCACACCTGACATACAGCAACATGATGTCTAATTAGTGAGTTTTACTCCACATTGCATTGACAAAATTTTAAGTAAAGTGTGTAAACATGCCGCATTACTGTGTTTTACTAACGTGTTTTGTTCTAAACTGTAATAAAATATTAATAAAATAATAATACAATTAATTTGTGTAACAAAAAAAAACAACACAATAATGTTGGTGGGGCCTTACGATAGCCTCTATGTAAACAGTAACACAGGCAGTACAGTTTCAACAAACATTCAATCAATGGCAACAATGAAATATATTTTACAAGTAACAGATTTCTTATTTGAAAACTAACACGTTACGTTACAAAAAAGTAATTTGACTACTCTCCCCTGCACTGATACATAGTAATGTATGAATAAAACAGGCCACCATAAGGAATAAAAGAGGAATAAACTGTAAAACAATGGATTATTAAAACTGTAAATAAAAGAACAGATTAGTGGAAGACTTAAGTGTAACATCAGGATAACATGCAGTGTAACTCAAAATTGTAGAATTAAAATGGACCAAAAAATTCAAAGCAAAACAAGCCTTTCGATAAAAATGTGTCTTCAGGAGTGATTTTAAAGAAGGTACTGATGAATAATTCTATGTTATTGCATGTCTGGCTTTGTCACACATCAACCTATGCACACTGGGAGTTAGGAAAAGTTTATGCAGAACTACAGGTTCGTCATTACCTGTGGCTGTGATGTCAGTATAAAGGGTTAGGGTAGACAAAGACAAAGTTCTATTAAAGACAAAATAATAATCAGGAAATTACTTCTAGCGGCACCTTAAGCGGTAACACCAGGTTCAGATTTCTTGACATGTTTGCATTGCATTGTGTCACTGAACTGACGGCTCTGCTTTAATTGGTGCTGCAGACGGAAAAGAAAGTTCTGGCTGAGCAGGAGGAGAAGGACAACGCAGTGAGGATGAGGACCAACCTGTCAATCCCACTGCTGCCAGAAAAGGAGGAGGACAAGAAACTGGCGGTGCTGCTCACCTACCAGGCACCTGAGTGTAACTATCAGATACACACACTAGGGGTGTAATGGATCACAAAACTCACAGTTCGGATTGTATCACGGTTTTTGAGTCTCGGTTTGGATAATTTTTCGGATCAGCAAAAAGGTAAAAACAGGTTCGGGTTAATTTAAAAATGTGCTACTTTGTGCTCTGTTTGTAGTCACCACCATAGATGTATTATAAGTATTTTTATATTTTATCTATTTATTTTTATTAAATAAGTATTGTAATATAAGCTATTTCAATACATCTGCGGTCAACACTCTGTAGTCTCACTCACAATGTTCTGCCCACAGCTCTATCTGATTGGTTACACGTCACAAGTAATAGTCTATCGACATGGAAGGCTGTTCTGCTTGACAGACAGAGAGAATGGAGCTTTGAGTCAAAGTGAAGGCAGCAGATACTTCCGAAGTTGCAATGAATATCAAAATCTCATGATCTACTTTTATGATAAGTTGGGCTGCACGATTCTTGCTAAAATGCGAATCACGATTTTTCTCCCTAAGAATTGAGATCATGATTCTCTCCCACGATTCTTTTTCTTAACAAAAACATTTATTGCACTCATTGTTGCACTCGAGTAACAAAACACGTTTGAGACACTTGCTGTCTAGACAGAGTTTTAAACAGACGACATAGCATGTATCAAAGTGCTTGACTAAACAAAACTTAAAATTAACGTCTTTGGTAGCAAAACATACCTCAAGTGTCTTTTCCTAACTTTTTTTTTTAGAAAACTTAATCAAAGTGATTAAATTAAAGCTGCTGAACATAAAAATGGAATGTAATGGTACAGCTTTCGAATAAATAATAAAAATAAAACCTAGCACCCAATCCTTTTTGGACAGCCAACTACTGTACTTCTTGGCCAAGAACACCAGCCTATAGTATCAATATTTTGATGCTTCAAGGAGGAATGCAGGCAAGTTACAATTCCCCCCCTGTACTGAAAACTCGTTGCTTGACTTAAACATACAGAAACATATATTAAAGTGCTGGACTTTAACTTAAAAGTCTCTTGTAACATAAAAAACTCAAGTCTCTTTTCCTCTTTCTGATTTTAGAAGAACACTTAATCAAAGTAATAGACTTAAATGCTGCTAAACATATATATATATAAATATAAAATATGCTTATGCTATAAGAATATGCTTGTGATGTGGTTGGTTTGTCCTTCATTGCCAACTCGTACTGGAATTGATGGTTACGTTTGAGGTGGTTGAATAGATTTGTTGCGTTACCTTGTGGTGCTGCGACGATGCCAAAGTATTGCTTACAGATTATTACTCCTTGAAGATCGTCGGGTTTAAACCCGAAAAAGTTCCACACGCTAGAATGCGCACCTTTTTTCAGTATTAGCACATCACTTTCGCCCTCACCACCGGGATTTCCCTCAGTGTCGCTCATTTTTTTCCGTTTGCCTTAAAACTTTCTGGCTCCTCCACTTCTGACTGCCCCCTATTTGTTTAACTCGTGCCGTGTGCGTGTTAGTATGGTAACGGCGACTCACAGCAGAGCCTGTGAGTGAGCGCCCTGATTGAGTATGCCATTGATTGAGTAGTATGCATTAATGTTGAATTAATAGCGTGTTTTGCTTTACATTGCGTAAGTGTGATTGATATAGCAACTAGGATTGTTCCGAAGCAAAGAAGTCAACACGTGAATGCAATATGATGTGAATGCATTGGGGAATGGGAGCGAGTGAATCGTCATCATTTAGAAATAAGATCGCATTGATGCATGAATCGAGATCGTGATTTTTTTTCGATTAATCGTGCAGCCCTAATGACAAGCATGTCCAGTTTCCCTGTTACACCACTGAAAATGCCCGAAGTCACAGCCAATGGAATTTTACTTAACAGAGTTGAAACTGACGGCTGTTAAATAAGTCGGCCATCGCGCTTTAGAGTAAAACACAGCATGCAACTGTCTTCTCGATCATTTCACTCCATCAAGATTTAACAAATTATTACTATAAAAAGTAACATGGCTGTAAAACTGTATTATACACTATGATGGTTAAATTTTGCAATTGATCTGTGGACCACATGCGTGCCAAACCGTGGGAGGTGAACCGTATGGATCACGGATCAACAACGTACAGTTACACCCCTAACACACACTGATTAAATACATTTCTCCAGATATATGCACCGTCACCCTCTTCAAGGGAAATTTCTGAAGTATTAAAATTTAAAAAAATGACTGAACACATCTGACCCTGACATCTGTCTGACTGACAGCAGCAGCTCTTCAAATTAGGCAGTGCAGCTTGTGCGTGCGTCAGTTTTGACTGGAAGGATTATTTTAAAAATGCATATTTAGGACACCCAGCTGGAGCAAAGTCTAGTTGTGGTGTATTACTCGGACCTGGAAACGGGTTATGTTTGTGAGAAACTTCAAATTTACAAACCCATTTGAATATAAGCCAGAAAACACACAAGTCTGCAGAACATTTTTTTTTACATTTATAAATTCCCCCACATGGATGTAATCAGCATTGCATTTTATTTTCTTGTCATGCACAAAAAGTGCCCAACCCACATGAGTTTACAAGACACTAAATATACAGTTGCAGTTGTCAAATAGGTTGTTTTGCAGCTTGGGTCTTAAAATATTCTCTCCCAAGCTTGGCAAATAAACTCTGCTACAAAAAAGCTTCCCCATCCTAAAGCACAACTCAAGTTTTTCATCATCATCCAGCCAAAAGAAATCATCATAAATAGAGGACATTTTACTCAAAAAGTACATCCCTTATGTCATCATATACAGGACAACAAAACGTTAAATGAACCTCGTTCTCAATGTTGCCTTGCTCACATAAAGTCAGGACAGTAGTGCTCAATTAACAGAACTACCAAACTACAGCTTTCAAAATGACCATAAAGTCAAAGGAACACTTTCCTAGAGAAAGATATTGCTGCACGACATTAGTTCAAGCTGGCTGTTCCTAATGCAATGGCTAAAGAACGTATCTTACAAAGAGAAAATGTTTAACCTGCAGCTGGATTTAAATGTGTGTCGCCATACATTAACTAATTGTGAAATTTATGGGAATACATTTGGCAAAATGTATGAATGAAGAAAATAAATAATAAAAAAATTCCCTGATCCCTTCAATACTTTGACATTTTTTTCATGGCCAAACTTTCTACCAGATTTCATTCTAATTTGGATATCCTGCTAACCAACAAAAGGGACCAAAACCATGCTCCTTTGCAAAGTGAACAATGTCTTAAACATTACATATTCTTTAATGTACATGTATGTAAACAGAGCAAAGTTTGAATTTTATTATTAAGACGACTCTTAACTATTCCCCTCCACAATCAGCCTATGAGGACAAGCAGCACAGCAAGCGGAAGGAGATCTCCTCTCGTCCGTGGTTCAGCACCACCTCAGCCACACCCGGAGGCACTACAGGCAGTCTGCTTCATAAGCTCGGCTTGCAGGGGAAAGAAGCAGCAGTGGCCAAAACCCTGGGCTCCTCACACAGCCCCCTGATCCGCAAACGTACAGTCAAAATGGAACCCTGCGCCACCATTGCTCGCAGACAGTCACACCCAGAAATCAGCACATGCGATGGAGAGATTTCAGAGGTCACTCAGAGGGAGGAAGCCCTGAGTACATCACCAGCACAGCTGGGACAGGAGGCAACAGAGAGACACATCAGAACCACAGACGAAGCGGATGAAGGACTGACAGAGGCAACGGAACGGGACAGGACAGGAGCTGTCACGTCCCTGGTGGCAGACTACAGCGACTCAGATTCTGACCCTGGACAATGAGGCTGAATGAGAAGTTAAGAGACTGTTTCTCTTTCAGTGAATAGAGCTCACAAGTTGAAGGCGTGCTTACAAAGTACGTACAGTTGAATACAATATGCATACAATTGGAACATAGTACGCTCTGCCCTACACAAGTTGTAGTTCGTAGCACACAATTGCAAATAAAAAGACAAGACTGAGCTTGACATTCTATGTATTGCCACATACTCGATATTAGTGATGCGCCCGTCAGAATTTTTAAATACCCCCACCCAGCCAATCTGCTGAGCTCAACCTGCAAAAATATGTGCTAATCAACCAACCGAACTCAACTCGACCCATCACGTAAACCGCCAACGTTATGCATTATATTAGCACAATTGTCAGGATGAGGACCTGATCAAGCAGAGCTGACAGCTGCATCACAGAACTGCTGCAGCTCACTTGTGTGTCCACACCATTGACACAATTAAAGATGGACACGAGTCTCCACTTCATCCTATTGTACAAAAGTGAAGCCGAAATATCCTGGATACGAGTGTTGTTATCTTGTGTTGGTGGCATAATTTGGAGGCAGAAGCCCTTTCTACAGAGATTGCACAATATCGCAGCAACGAAAGAAAAATGCAACGGTGTCATAACGGCGCTCCACTGTGTGATTTTAAAAAAAATTTTTTTTTTGATGGCAAGCCAGCGTTCCGCAATTAAAGGAGGCGTGATGAGTAACACATCAGCGTCAGAGTCTTGTCTGACGTTTTGCATGCGCGACGAACAGCGCTTTGTAAACAATGGAATAACATGGCAATAACCATTTACTGTGCCTGTTATGTGTCGGATGATCTCATCCTCTGCTCGGAGGGCAAGTAGCTCCCGAACCTTGCGTTGTCTCCACAATTTTTAAACATTTTCGGTTGTTTTTCTTCTGCTTTGAGTTAGCAGCTAACTGCTGCTCTTAAATCTCCCAGTTGAGGGTCGCACACGAACAATGTCGACCAAACATCAGCCTTGTCTCGTCGTTCCGCCTCGCCGGCTCACTCCGTTTATACAGACGTTAGTAGTATATACCCCCCACTTTTGCGCGTGAATGTGAAAACTTTTGCAAGTGCGTGTGCACGCGTGCATGCCCAACCCCTCATGACGTTTCAAGATGGCTACATACCCCGCCCCCTCGTGACATTTCAAGATGACGTACATGCCCCGTCCCCTCGTGACGTTTCAAGATGGCGCTGAATATGATATAAATAATAAATATTTAAATAATAGATATTAAATAAATAAGTATATATATATATATATATATATAGAGAGAGAGAGAGAGAGAGATAAATAATACATAATATATAAATAATGTTAATAATATCAAACCCACAGAGGATTGGGCATGCGCAGTCAGATGTTTTTTGGACTTTGAACAGCGGTCTGAAGACGTGAGTGGTTTTTTTCTTTTTTTTCCAAGAAGCTTTATTCAGAACAAAGGCAATACAATACACATACAAACGAGTATAGAGACAAGCACAGGAGGGGCACAGGCACAGATGGAGAGAAACTACATTCATACAATGGCTTTTTATTCAAAGGTATAATTTAATTAGACTTCATTTCAAGATCTGAAGACGTGAAAGAGTCTTACGTGTACATAAGACGTACGTTTTAAGATGGCATAATGCCCCGCCCCCTCGTGACGTTTCAGAAGGGTGCCTCCCAAGACGTGAAAACTTTTGCGCGTTCATGACTCCCAAAGCATGTGAAAACATTTGCGCGTGCATGAATGTGTTAAAGCCCCCGCATATACATTTTTAATATGAAGCGCCAAACCGGACAAAAGCCGGGCGTAAATTGTGCATGAGAGAGGTTGAAAATCAAACATTCCGCCGCAATAACACACAACGCTGTAAAATGCACAAAAGAACGCTGTTTTTTCACCTAATCAATAAAGAAGAACAGACCACATTAATTCAGCACTGATCTCCTTTGCTGCCAAAGGATTGCACCCAATTTACCTACCTAGCGACGTTTGTTGATTGTTTGGGTAGCCTACAGAAAAGCCCAAGTATGCACTTAGGTATTATTTTATTCCCCTTACAAATTTACTGGTTAGACAACGGCATGGGGGGGAATGAACACTTTGATATTAGGCGAACAGTTGCACCAAGGCTACAGTAGATATAGTAGCGTGTTAGCATATAAACTGATTCAGTGGGAGCTAACAAGCTTTGAGAATTAGTCTGGCTACTCGATACTTCTAGGATTCACACCCAAAACAAAGGCACATGTCTACAATTTTTGTACATTTTTAGTAATTTATTCATAATAATAATATTCTGTCGAAAAATAGATAAATACACGCATCAGACATCTCCAGGATCGGTTGCCAGGCTATACAGCAGTTTGTTTTCACCGAGTTTCGCCGACCAGACGAATGCTGGTGTGGGACTGAATCCCTCTCGCGTGGTGGAAATCATCCTCTCTGGCGGACAATAATAACTCAGTCTCTTTTGCGCACTTCACGGTCCTTCAACCTCTCTCGCGTGGCACCTCAGTCTCTTTCGCGCACCTTCAACACCTCTCGCAAGTTTCGCCAGCTTTTGTCGGTTTGACGCTTCATATTTTAAGAGGGTGCCTCCGGATATGGGAAGTCAACCAGGTCAAAAATACGTGATTTCTAACACGTTATCAACACTTAGACAACACGTTAACAACGCGCAAACAACGTGTTGTCTACGTGTTAACACGTTCATTTTTCACATGTTAACAACGTATAGACAACACGTTGATTTCACGTAATTTTGAGCCATTTGGCCACTTGTTCAGTTTAAACAGGTGTCATACGTTCATTGGCTGCTGAGCGGTAGGGTTAAACAATTTCTGTAAGCCTACCACTATTTAACATGCTAAGGATCCTCTTATTTCCTTTGCCTTCCTTTTTTTGTGTAGCTTATAAAAATAGAATATTTGGATTGCAGTTTTAGAACTTAAAATAAATTATTAAATTATGAATTATTTTCATCAAGATAAAATTGCCTCCTTTTGCTCCACTACTGCCTTTTTTGGTGAACAAACTAATTAGTGGACATTCTAGCTTTAACACCATCCATCAAACTTAAGTTTTATATCATTAAAAACATAAACAATTGTGTGGGGAAAAAGTTACAGCAGTGGTACTCGCTCAATGCTGGTTTAGGATATAGACCATTGTAATGAATATCTGTCTTTGGAAAACAACATGAACTTTCTTTTTTGAGCGTTTTAATTTAAATATAGGGCTATGACCAGCAGGGGGCATACTAGATTATACTCTTAATCCTGATGAAATGGTAAAATAATGACAGACAGGTTGACAAGAATGTCCAGATTTTAACTAGGTGCTTGGGGTGGGAAACCCTGTTAACATAATTTAAGATGAAATCCCATAGTCTAACAAATAATTTCAATGTGTTGAATGACCCAAAACATTCAAACACAATTCTAAATGTGTTTTAATCAAAGCTGCAGCATTTTCTTCAGGTAGCATCTTCACTACTGCTGTACTTGCCTTACTGTTATATTTTGCATTGATGTTGTCATACTCTTTGATCATCAGTATAATATTAGAACAACATTTATGTATGTATGGTCTACATATTTATTGGATTTCAATTTTTACCAAAACATACATATAACAGATGATCAACCGTTTACAAATAATGCAAACCCTGATTTGGGTAAGGGGAAAATGAGGACAATAGAAGTTACAAAGGGTTTGAATGCCCTCATTTGGGTGACAATTAATAAAAGTTATTACGATAACCAAGTGCACTTTTTATGCACTTAAGAGCAGCTTCTTTAATATCAAACATATGCTGTATTAATGGCTAGGCCTGCAGGCATCAGCAACTAATACTAATAGCAAACCTAGGCTATATAAATAAAATCTATTAGTGCATACTAATACTCTCAAACTGCATTAAAGAAAATAAAGCACATTATACAATACACATGTAAACCAAGGTTAATCCCACCACCAAAATTCAAAACTTGGAAGTTGCTATCACCATCAAACTGATCAATACGTGTTTTAACACAGAATAGAAAAGCAGGTAAACACTAACCTATAATGAAATATTCTATTTTATTCAATATCTTTTTTTTTGACTAGAATCAGTAAGACATACATCCAAACATACTGAATGCTTATTTTCCATCAACATCATAAACATAACATTTATTGCAGGGCTATAGGTGTTCATGTTGTTAGGTCCAGACCCTGTAAATGCCAAGAGTGAAAGTAACCCCTACAGCATTCCCATATGCTGTACAGGGCTCAGTTGCAGGATTTAGCTAATTTTCTGATGAGTAAAGAGGGAATGGTATATGATATAAAGTCTGGCATTTCCCCACAATAGTGTATTGCAGCAGTGCATTTCAAGAAAGATGGAAAAGGAGTTTGAATGAGAGGTGGAAGTAGAGAAGACGTGGGCTTGATCATCATCATCATCATCATCATCATCATCAATCTAGGCTGGTTTGTTAGGAGGCAAAAAAAGAGATCTAGCAGACCTCAACCGACTGTTAAGACGTCTGTACGGGTATCTGCATACATGCTTGAGGAGAAAGGCATTAAAATAAATAAAATAAAAATACAAAGAAATATCAGACTGAGATGATTATGACTGCAACAGAGATGAAAAGAGGAAAGTGAGAAGAGCTTTGTCTTGTTGTTGGATGTAGGCGAGGAGAACCGAGGGATGAGACAGGTGGGTGTCTCAGAAGGACCATCTCTCCTGTTTGCGGGAGTCCATGGAGAGGGTGGGGGACTCTGATGGGGGCTGGCTGCTGCTGTCTTCTCCGTTCAAACTCTTCCTACACACTGGACATATGTCATGCTGTGTGGCCACAGAACAGAATATAGATAACATTAGCTTTGGGCAGTTTTCTCATTCAAGAGTTTTAACAAGTGGACTCCTTATTTTAGTCCTATTTTACACAATGCTCAGGCTGTTCTTTGACTTTGAATACCAGGATCTTTCTGTCTGGTCAGTCAAATATACCCCAGCAAAATCCCCCACTGCTAATGTTAAGTGACTGGTTGAGTAGGACAACTTCAGCATGGGTAAACTGATCCTGCATTTAGCATTTAATAATGTATTGTTGATTTTAATTTGACATTCCTTTAAGGCAATTCTAAGGGTAAGGCTGGCGATATTGTATATATTTTCTTATTCGACAAATCTCATGAAAAGACCAAAACCAACAATAGTTTGATCCAACTAACTAACTAACTAACTTACCTGTTCAGCCAAAGTCTGATACAGCTTATTCCTCTGTGCCATTAACCTCCATTCTTGTCCAAAAACTATTAAGAACACATGAATGAGCCACACAGTTGCACTGGGCAACACTGTTCTTTCATTACAATAAACAAAAGGAAATGTTTATTTTGAGTCGACTCCACATAAATGTTTCTACCAGGTAGCCAAAGCATATGTTCAAAATTCCTTTAGGTCTTAATACCTGCATGAGCGCTGTGAATATCATATACAGTATTACATGTTATTAAGGATCTATTTCGTGAGTTTATTTTACAAAGTTCAACTCTCTTTGTTATGACTCACCATTTTCAGCCATGGTACTACACAGTCTGAATGAAATTAGTGGTTACAGGGTAGCTGTCTGGCTCTCCCACTGCGAAGTCCTCTTTGCACACCAGACATTCCATACAGCAGTCTACAGGAGAAAAGATAGAAATGTTTATCAATACCCTTGTGGTTACTAGTGATGTCTAGTGTTAATTATCAGTCACTTTGTAATGACTTGCTACATTTGTTGAGGGGACGTGCAACAGATCATTAATACCAAAACTATGTTTGCATTATAAAGTTCCTTAGCAGTAAAACAGTTTAAAACGATACCAAGCATGGTTTTTTACTATTACTAAAAACAGGAAAAGATAAAGGCCTGACGCCTTAAGGCCTGAAAAAAAAGTCATATGGATCTGCATTGGCAGAACAGCCAATAGAAACGCTCTCTCTCTCTCTGAAATGACCTGTGATTGGCGAAAGTCTCCTGTGACGGCGAGATTTACTGAAGCCTGAAAACAGAGCCAAGGAGGAGGTGCAGAAGTCTAGTTTTCTCTCAGACCACTTGAATTACAATATGCTGTTATTATGGAATTTTTGCCCAACAACGCCAAAAATAAACTGCCTCGATTTCTTGTAAATTAGCAATAATGCACCATGAGGTGTCCCGATATCTAAACTCAATTTTCGAGTATCTGAATTGGCTGCATGAGGTGAAATCTCCTCCTTACAACATGGCCATCCGGATATTTCACTTGCAGTGGGATGCCATCCTGCGGCTTGGCCTGATTGCTCAAATTAAGCCGTCTTCTTTCCAAAGCCTGTCAAAAGAGCACAAGAAATAAAATAAATCAGTCTATGCTTGCTTCAATTAAACAACAAATGAGTTACACTATGCCTCTTTGCGTTTGTTGTCTACTTCTCTGCGCCGTGCCTGGTCCTGTGGGGGAAGAAATGTCCAAATGTCCAAATGTGCAAATGTCCAAATTCTCATGTAAATGCCTGAATTCACATATAAACAGACAGAAAAATAACACATTTTATAAACATAGCTGAGTGTAGGGCTGCAACTAACGATTATTTTGATAATCGATTAGTCTGTAAATTATTTTTCGATTAATCGATTATTAGTTGATTTAAAAAAAACAAAAAAACAAAACAAATAGATATATGTATAAAATATTTATTTATTCATGAAATACAGTGCTCCACTTTCCAGGCCTTCATAAATAAGACATTTCTATAACTTCTAGTTTAAAAATCCTAAAGGGTTAAGTGGAGAGAGCTTGACAGCTAGATATTTTAATATTGTGGACGTTAGACTACAACAATGCACTAATGTAATCACATTAACTTAGCCTTATGAGACAAGCATAGTTTAACTGAGTTTCACTTCACTGCACCACTTGTGTTGAAGTGGCGGATCACATGTCATGATACATAATGTCATGTTTATAACTATAGCCTACAACATTCGTGACTAACGTTACACAGTCATTTCAGCCTGCTTTCTTGTCACAAAATAGCCATATGCTTAGCAGCTAAGCCACTGCAAGATAACTGCCATATCACGTATTTTAACCTATTTTTTTGTGTGTGTCAGTCTCAAATGAAAGATTACCAGTTCAATCATCCTTCACTTCAAACAAGTCATATCATGATATCACACCTGTTTAAGGGCTTTTCAGAGGAGGGGTGGCACTACGCCCGCATGCCCGCGTACCCGCTAGGATCCGCGGGGTCTCACTGAGCTCCTCATGTGAATAGACGGGCAGATAAGCGCCCCGCGAGTAAACGCCAGGAGCTCCACGCGTGGTAACAATGGAAACGGCTTCTGTGCACTGCAAAGCTATGGGATGTTTTCTGTGCCAATCATTGCCTAACTGAGCAAACAGAGTGGATAACTCAGCTTTCTAACGTACGCGACGTGTGGAAAATTCAATTGATTCAATTGTATTTGATGGAGAAACTGACGGTACGTGTGACGTCATGACGTAGCAGCGGCGGCGACGTACCATAGG
>JBBPCS010003323.1:0-12428 GCA_037974645.1 Hollardia meadi
TGAGCTATACTGCAGCCAGCCACCAGGGGGCCATCCAGATGTTTTGGCTTCACTTTTAAGGAGCTCTCATGTCGGCCGTCTTTATATACAGTCAGTGGTTTGAAATGTGTTACTGCCATCAAATTCACAATATACATATATTTACAAAAATCAATATATTGTCTTTGGACTGTTTCCAGTTGAGTGTAAGTCAGAAATGATTAGCTTGTAATCTGTTTTCAATGTTTTACACAGTGACCCGCTCTATATGCTCACGTACATCCCACATAAAACGATACGTCCTATCGGCACCGTCTAATAACATTTGCCGAATTTACAAGAAGGCCCACGTAATTAAAAATTTGTCATCGACGGCATTTCACAAAGTTTCTAAAGTTTCTTCTCACGCAAAAAACTCACAAAATTGCTTATTTTTTAAAGGGAGTCTGGTGATGCGGTGCATTCACAAACATCTGCTCCTTCAGTGTAGCCCAGCACACATTCACTGCTGAAAGCATGTGGACAAACCACAGACCACCTCCAAACCTGATCCGAGGGGTCCTGATGTCAGCGCGTCCTCAGAGGGTCTCGGGCCGGTTCACACCCGTTCCTAAGAGCTGTCCACTTGTGATCGGATCAGTCAGGACGGATGTCAGTTCCAGGTGTGAACCTGTTGACAGCAGAGTCGACCGTCGTTCAGTCCTTTAGCTGTTTTTGGCTCGGTACATTGTTTTCGTCGTTTCTCACTGATGACGGACTTTAACTTTTTAATTTGCAGGCAGTGTGCAGGAGTCTGGGATCCAGTTTTACAAAATAAATATTTTTATGGCGACTACGAAACTCTTTTTTAGTGTCAACACTTGTCTAATCTGAACCCACAGCTGAGTTTTCTTGAACAGGATCGATGAAGAACCATCTGTTCCTTCCTCTGTGTGTCTTTGTGTTTGTTGACCTCCGGCTCTTATCTCGTCTCTCTTTAGGAAACTGCCAGCTCGGTGTACCTGGTGATGGAGGTAAGCTAGCTGTGATATTTGTTTGCTCGGCGCTGTATCGTCTCAGTTCTGACGGGGGCTAGAATTAGCTGTGTCCTCAGGCATCGTCAGTGTGATCTTCTCACTGCTGCTATTGATACTTTGGCCTTTGGATTAGTGGGAAACAACACAGAACTCAAGTTTAATCTTTAACATGAAAAATAAAATGGTTTAGTTCTTTTCTCTAACCAGTTTAAGAGCTTAAAATTGTGCTTAATACATATTAATCCTTGCTGCCAGGCGTGGCGAGAGTTAGCCGTTATGCTAGCTCTTCTTGTTCCATCAACATAATTTCAAACGCTTAAAAGTATCGTGGTGTGTTTACTGACCTTCTCCAGCCTGTTTGGTCTGTTAATGTGAGTTGTAAAGATGCACGTAATGTCGTGTTCCTCAGACACAACAAAAATATAAAAGTTAGCATGCTAATGCTAATAGCCGACGTTGTTGTTGGCAAGCAGATACAGAGGGGTGCGACTGTTTTGGTTGCCCCAAAAATCTGTTCATCATCGGTGGCACTGGTGTGATTGACATTTAGCAGGTCAAGAAATGTATAGAAATATTTTTTAACAAACGCATCAGCCCTCCTGTGTTTCCTGATGTTCTCCTTTCCATCTCTCTCTCTTTATTTCTCAGTACTGCAATGGCGGCGACCTTGCTGATTACCTTCACTGTAAGTGCAACAAGGCCAATTTACAGTCGACTCACAATCTGCAACAGAAGAATAGTTTTTAATTTCATGGTGTGGAAATGCTACGAGCTAAATCATCCTACAGTAATCATCTGTGGACGGGAACTCCAAATACAGACATCGAGTTGTAAGAAGAAGAATTAGTTTATTGAGATCAAATAAAAGAGAATAACTTAACATACATAAAATATACGCTTCATTCAGGTTGAACTGTTTTCTTTACGTATCACTGCGCAGAAGGAAGCGTGCATCTACTCATGGACGAGAGGCTCGTGCTCGTGACAGGGCGGGATGGAAACATAATGACGTCCTCCTCGGCTGAGCTGTAATGTTAGCTAGCTTAGTTAGCTTAGTTAGCTACCCTCTCGTCCATGAGTTAGATGCACGTTTCCTTCTGCGCGGTGATACGTACAGAAAATAGTTCCTCCTGAGATGGTCAGACTCCAGGAGGTGTCACGAAAACAAGGATAGATTTGAGAATCTATTAAAGAGGTTCATGCAGTTCCTGTAGGTCACTACACCCCCACTTTGTCCTACATCAGGAGTTAATTTTACATGCACACCCAACATACCAAAAGATAACTTCTTAATTAACCTTTTATTTATTCACCTCTTGTTCCTCTGCAGCCAAAGGCACGCTGAGTGAGGACACTATTCGGGTTTTCCTGCAGCAGATTGCAGGGGCCATGAGGGTCCTCCAGTCCAAAGGGATAATCCACAGGGACCTCAAGCCCCAGAACATTCTGCTGTCCTACCCACCAGGACGCAAGTCGCACTTCAACAACACCTGCATCAAGATCGGTACGTGTTGAAACGACTGGCAGCGAACATACGAACATATACAATGTAAAACTGGACATTATTCTCTGGAGAACTTTTTCAGAACAAACTCTGGAGACTTGATTTAAAATATAAAAAA
The DNA here is from genome assembly GCA_037974645.1 of Hollardia meadi. Lineage (NCBI taxonomy): Eukaryota > Metazoa > Chordata > Actinopteri > Tetraodontiformes > Triacanthodidae > Hollardia > Hollardia meadi. Next base: position 2,618 of record JBBPCS010003323.1, read on the forward strand.
AAGTCCAGCATAATCCAAGTCAGATCCAGAAACTGTGAGATCCCAAGATATTAAAATAAATATCTTCATAAATGAAATAAAAATGAATACTAATAATAACAATAAAATAAACCATGTGGCAGTACGACGTTAATTATTATTAATGTGTGAATTATTTCAAAAGTGGAGTTGGATTCTACTCAATATTTTTAATCACATCATTTATTTAGAAATAATTTATTGGGATCTAATGTATACGTTTTATTGGTTTTGAAAATAGTTCAGTTCAATCTGTGGCTGATATTTGTCCTCAGGATTTTCACATTTTCTGTAGGAATATAATAAATATATTTAACGTTAACCTTCTCTCTCCTCACAGCGGACTTTGGTTTTGCCCGCTACCTTCAGAACAATATGATGGCAGCGACACTCTGTGGATCCCCGATGTACATGGTAAACATTTACTGAAAACAGTGTTGTCTGAACACTAAAACAAATCAGGATGAGTAAAACTAACGTAAAGATATAATATTTTCACATTCACACATACCAGCACATTTGTAATAATGTTAAAATCTGTGCAGCCTTGGGTTGAAGATTTGATTGGAGATCTGCTTTGGTAATATCAATATTATCAAATATAGATACTGTATTGTCTTAAGCACGTGGTATCAAAACATTATCAATATGTCAAAACTTTTGACAACTTTATTTCATTGATTTTATTCATAATTCATAATTGTGAACCTGAAGCTCATCTCATTATTTATTTATTTTCTTTGTTTGTTTGTTTGACGGGGCCAGCGCACAGCTTCTTAGCTGTACCAGAGTTAGCTATAAGCTAATTTACATTTACAGCACAGTTACGAGAGTCGCTATATAACAACAACGACAACACAACGGGTTCCACAGCATTAAAACAACACATTAACAACAAGATTTCACAGAACAATGATAACTACATTTCACAAGATTAATGTATGATGGATCCATGATTGGGTTGATTTTTCTTCTATGACTCGTAAATGTGTTGCTCTGACAGAGAGGGCTGATCCTCAGAAGATCTGTGCTGGATCACACAGTCACTTCCTGGTCGTCCTCCCGTTATCTGAGCGCAGTGATGTGAACTCTTTTAATGGGGGAGGAGCCAGACCATATTAATTAAAGAGTTCTTCAGATCTCATTATTTTTCCCTCATTAGGCTCCTGAGGTCATTATGTCGCAGAACTACGATGCCAAGGCTGATTTGTGGAGCATAGGAACCATCGTGTTTCAGTGCCTGACTGGGAAGGCTCCATTTCAGGTAAGCGCATCATGTTCACAGGTTGTATGTTGATGACCTGCTTCACATATATTTACCTACACTGTTATTTATGGGTGAGCCGGTTTAAAATGTTTATAAATGAACTAACATCATCAACAGAATGTGAAGAAACAGGAGTGTTGACGTCAAAGACCTCCGTGTCTCGAGATATCTACTGAAGTTAGGTTCCTTTAAAATTCAGACTATATTTTACAAATTGCACCTTTAAAGGTTTCACAGAATATTGAAATAGATTTAAATATTAAGAAATAATATGTATTGAAAAATCTACATTGTGACAACACTTGTCTTTGCGTGATGTCTGTTTGTCCAAGAATATGTAAGTAATAATTGATGTATTTTAAGTAATTTAGTAATTTAAAATAGTTGTAAAATGAAGTGCATTAACATAAAAGGCTGCAGAACGTTCCTTTAACGTGTTTTCATTCCTGTTCAGAAACCACAGCTCTGTATTCAGACAGGCTCTCTGCAGAATGATGCTGTGAGAGATGAAACACATATCGTCTCCCGATAGAAACTGGTCCAACTAGCTGAGTAGCTTCGGTCTTTACAGGCATGTTAAAACATGTCATTACACAAGTGATTGAAGCAGATCATTCACCGTGCCTGGCTCTGGTTTCCATCTGTGGGACGGCAGTGTGCGTACATCACTGACATGAATAAAGATGGCCGCCGCGTCTCCACTTCCTCCCACTCATGACGTTTCACCTCCTTTTTATAGCATCAAATAACTAATTTAAACCAAACTGATCAGAAAAATGAACACTTGAACAAACATCAGTACATTTATACATTTAGTTTGGCCCATGTCCCATCTGCCAACATGGAGGGGTTTATGAGCTATACTGCAGCCAGCCACCAGGGGGCCATCCAGATGTTTAGGCTTCACTTTTGGGATCTTTGGTGTACTTACACACTCTTTGATGGCAGATGTTTACATGTTTGAACTCTGTTTTGTGGTGTTTAGGCGAGCAGTCCTCAGGACCTGCGGCTGTTCTACGAAAAGAACAAGACTCTCAGCCCAAAGTAAGGACCTACAGTCAGAGGAGATCATGTGATTAACGGATCTTAAACGAAATGAAAAGTGAAGCTCAGATCATTTTTCTGCATTTCTTTTATAGGTTTGCTTGTAAAAAAAAAAAAAAAAAGAGAGAAACTTGACGGCGATACATTTGTGTTTTTACAGTGCTGTTAAAATCCGATAATTAGATCAGTCTCCTGCAGAGATGCTGCCAGTGCCAGCTGGGTCGTGTTAACAGTTGAACAGCAGCTAAATTTCACATCGTTAAGAGTCTCCAACGAGCTCCAGCACAGTTTCTCTCAGCCGACTGAAAGTCCTGTTTCCAGGAATGTGAGGCACCGGATATTTTGAACATTTAAGTCTCTGTAGGGAAACATCCTGTGTGTATCTGTAGCATTATTTTACCTTTTAAAAGAACAGTTCACTCAAAAATGAAAACTCAATGAATGTCATCATCTCCTCCCTCACGCTCGGGTGAAGTTTCTTCGTCCACAAAACATTTCTGGAGCTTCACAGTAAAATGTGTTTCAAAATGTTTTAAATAAAGTTATTTCTCTGCACAGCAGAACACACTGACTGTGGTGTTGTTGGTTTACAGCATCCCCAGAGAGACTTCAAGCCATCTGAGGCACCTGCTGCTGGGTCTGCTGCAGCGCAACCACAAGGACCGCATGGACTTTGGTGAGCGAACATCACGGTGTCGACGCAGAGCTACGCCGATAATATACTGATATAACATTTTATATACGTACACTTAGTCACCGACAGCAGATGTATCAAATGTTTCTGTTTAAAAGAATGAGACCCGCAGAGAAAGAGATGACGGAGGTCATCAGAATCTTGTACAGTTGCAGATTCTAAATGTGTAAAAGTTCTGTTTCATCTCCTCATTATAATTCTTCTTGTTTTAATAGATGAGTTTTTTTGTCATCCGTTCCTGGAGGCAAGTTCGTCCATGAAGAAGAGTGAGTACAACAAACGACACGCTTCTGAACAGAGCTTAATGAACATGTTCACAACATTTTCTGAGACCATACCACATTTACTTCAAGGATAATTCCAGTATTTTTAAACCTGGACCCTTTTTTTTTTTTTTTACAGATTTTCAGATCCTAATAAACACTTTAAAACACCAAAGTCACACAAGAACACAAACAAACTAACTAATGAATCACTGCAGCGGTACACCCGAAACTCCCGTCTCCTGCAGTAAAGTAAATGTTTTCGTCAGCGGAGTCTGATGGCTCTGAGCGATGTAACGCCTGTTTCCGTATCACTACGCAGAAGGAAACGTACATCTACTCATGGACGAGCAGGCGCGTGTTTCCTACTGCGCGGTGATACGGAAAGAAAATAGTTCCTCCTTTTTGATTTTGGGCTGAACTTTCTCTTTAAATGCAAAACTTCACCTCTCTTCTAAAACAAAACTGTAACTCAAAATAATGCGAAAGTGAAATAATATCAATCCAAGTGCTTTTTTTATTTCATAGAGTCAAACAAACTTTTTGTTTACATTCGGTGTTTCTCACCAAACCTCACCCTCGAGTCGTCTAACGAACGTGCTGCATTTTGTTACAGCTCCCACCGTCTCCATGACCTGCTTCCCGAGCTCGGCCTCCGCCAGCTCCTGCAGCAGCTCCTCCACCTCTCACCTCGCCTCCCCACCGGTTTGTGCATCATGTCTCTTTCTATCTGAGTAACGAGGCTGTGTTTTCTCTGTCGGCACCTGTTTGGCCTCCCCTCTCTTGTTTGATTCCTTCGTTGTTTACCTGCAGCGGTCTGTCTCCCCGTCTCTGCAGCAGTCTCTTGCCGAGGGGCAGCATTTGCGTGCCAAAGCTCTGGCCTCCCCAACCCAGGAGGCCGCTGGGTTTCTCCTCAAGGATTCGTCCGGGGGCGGCGGCAGCAGCAAGAACTCCTCCTCCTGTGACACAGATGACTTTGTCATGGTGCCTGCTCACTTCACCAGTAAGAACGCATTTGTTGTCTTTATCGCAATGGAGCTTCATCATCAGAGCCTTCGCTGCAGCTCTGAACTAACTTTTCTTTTATGCAGCATTTCATGACCTTTATGGAGCTGAATCTCCATTTTCTGTCGTTCTTTTCAGCCTCTGTTCTTAATGTTTAACATTCATGTAATCGCTGTTTTTCCAGCAGGTGAGCTGACATGTGAGAGTAAAGTGCTGCCTGACAGCCTGATGAACAGCGGGTAAGAAGCATAGTGTGGTTATTCACCTGATAAAGGAGGGAATGACTCTGTGTGATTAAATTTAATGTGAAGATGAGACTCAGATCATGAAGTCCTGATGATGTGTCTCCTCTGTTATCAGCTCTCTTCTGGCTTCTGCTGGTCTGTGCAGCCAAACCAAAACACCCCCACACTCACCTTCCTACAGTGGGTCACCTGGTCCAATCAGGTAACGGCACAGAGCTGAATGTTGTGTCGCTCAGAGGCAGCAACGATCAAAGGAGCTGATCGATAGAGAATTATTTTGATAATCGATCATTTGTTTCAGTCATTTTTTGAGCAGAAACGTTTGATGGTTCCAGCTTCTTGGATTTGCTGTTTTTTGTTTGTTATTTCTGATAGTAAATAAAGAGAAACTTAACGGGCTACATATTAGAATTTGTGAAATAATCCTCTAATGAAGCTCATCTTGTTCTCCTCACACACAGTGCGAGTTAGTTTGTCAGTAACAGAATCTGTCGCTGTTCCTGTTGAAAGTGTTAAACTCACGCTGACTCTCTTCTCGCTGATGCTCACAGGCCCACTGAGTTCCCGGGAGTTAATAATGGAAACCACGGTCAGTCGCTGCCCATCCCGGTCCCCAGTCAGCTCCAGAACTACCAGCGCATGGAGCAGAACCTCCATTCTGCCAAACGGGACGGCTCACCACGGTCTGTATCCACAAACACGCTCGGGTCGGTGATTGGTGTTTACATGACGTGACCGCAGTGACTCACAGACTTTATATCATCAGGCCAGCGACACCAGTGCGGCGCTGCAGCAGTGGAAGCTTGCTGGGCTTTGCTCGCACCGGGCCTTCACCTCCGTACGGGCCTTCACCTCCGTACGGGCCTTCACCTCCGTACGGGCCTTCACCTCCGTACGGGCAGGGACCAGTCGCCTCCAACCGCAGGCTTTCACTGGGAGGCGCCAGACCCTTCCTGCTCTCCCCTCAAGGTAGCTCCGAGACCACGTGACCACGTTCACGGCTTTCACTTCACTGTCTCTGCACCTTAAATAAGAATGTAGACGATGCAGCAGTGAGATAACTTTAATGTGAAAAACAATTAACATTCAACCAAAGAGGGATTTTTCTGTCTCAGATATTTAACTGAAAAAGAAAAATTTTCTTTCTTTTTCATCTCTTTTTGGTGTCCTGACTACTTGATTCACTGATTAAATATTGATTGATTACATTGATCGATCCTTTCGTGAAGCTGAGATACTCATCAGAGTCTGGTTTGAGCTTCTGAGGCCGTTTTCACAAACATTCAGAGAATCCTGTCGGAGAGCTCCAGACTTAATGACCAGTGAACACTTCATACTGTCCCACATGAGAGATGAGAAACGTGACGACATCTTTGATCAGCTCCAAACTGATGGTCTTACATCATCAAAGATGACTGAAGAAGACTGCTGTTATGACCAGCGTCCACTAACCAACCAATAGGAACGCAGCATGAAATGACCCAATGATCAACGGCACTTCTGCTATTTATCGCTTCCTGCTTAGCTTCATTGTTTCAGCAGATTTGATCGTTCCCTCTGGTCGTGTCATCTGTGTGGAAGCGGTGGTGTGTGTGGAAGCGGTGGTGTGTGTGTGTGTGTGGAAGCGGTGGTGTGTGTTGCAGTGTGTGTGGAAGCGGTGGTGTGTGTGGAAGGTGGAAGAGGGTGACATATCTTTGTGTTGTGATCACTTATTGGGTGGTTTTATCGATCGATCGTTATCCCTCAATGATGTAATGTGCTGTGTTTCATGAACTGACTGTAATCCGTCTGACGTCCTGCAGCTCCTCAGCAGACTGAACTGCGGCCCACTCCTCAGCAGCCCCCACAGGCAGCGGGGCTGGGCACTCGGCTCCACAGCGCCCCCTGTTTGTTGGAGTGTGCCAGTGGTGGCGGCAGGCAAAAGATCCGGAAGCAGCACTCGGACCCGCTGGTGACCCCCTCCACGGGCCTGATGACCGTCCGCCCTCTACACTCTTCCCCCAGACTCAGTGAGCTGATGCAGCGGAGCCCCCTCCCCACCATCCTGGGCTCCCCCTCCAGGGTGAGTCGGTGTGTGTGTGTGTGTGTGTGTGTCTGTGTGTGTGTTGAGAAAACTAAAACTTCTGGTCCCTCTCCTCAGACCATCCCTCCATTTGATTTCCCCAAGACCCCCAGCTCTCCCAACCTGGTGACCTTCCTGACGCAGCAGGGTCTGGTCGTCCCCCCTCCTGGCAGCAGGACCGGTCTGGCAGAGCCAGGACCACATGCACCTACACAGGCCCCCCAACCTGCCCACTGCGTCCACAGACGGAGTGATGATACCAAAGACTTTGGAAGGTCAGACGTTTGTTTACTGATGCTGTTTATCCAGGGGGGGGGGGTGTTGTTGTTCCTACAGTTACAGGATAAACAGGAGTGATTTAATTCCTCTGTTGGGTTGTTGTTATTATTATTATTATCATTATTACATTGTGTCACAAAAAGGTTAAGACAGAGATTATGAATCTAATGGAGTTGATAGGACTGATAAACAGCTAGCAGGGAACAAGTAAGTGACTGAAGGCAGCTAGTAAACATGTGGTCTCTGGTTCTGGTCTCTGGTTCAGGTCTCAGAGTGCCGGCCGTCTGTCCGACATGCTGCTCATGGCTGCGTTTGGACCCGGAGGCCTCGTGGGGGAACGAGGCAGCACGGAGAACCTGACCTCTGAGAGAGCCACAGATGTTACAGGTCGGTCACATTAACAAACATCTGTATTCCAACATGTGACAGACTTCTCTTCAGCTTCCACCTTCGATCGTTGCTCTTTTCTGCCCTCTAGTGCCCCCCGGTGGCTCCGGCAGCCCAGCACAGGTGGTTTTCACCGTGGGCTCTCCTCCCAGCGGCAGCACCCCCCCTCACACCTCCAGGCAGAGGAAATACTCCGGTAACACATCCGAACACATCTCTGCTGCAGCACAGGAGACTCACACAGCAGAACTTTATTTTCCATGAAGAAGAAACTTCATTAAATGTGATGGAGGTGAACAGAAAGTGTTGATTTTCCTACAGAACAACACTGAAATGAACCATGAGAGATTAAAGTCAGGAAGTAAAAAACCTAAATGGATGCTTTTCTGAACACAATAAGAAAAGTGTTGATCAAATAAAGTTTATTATTATTATTATTATTTATAAGTGACAAGGCCGCATTCCAGACAGGTTTCCACAAGGAGAGTTACAACATGATAGGCCCATTACTATATATATATATATATATATATATTAAAGCCTGCTGCCTTTATCAACTGTGATTGGTCCAATCAGTGTCAAATCTGACAAATTATTCTATTGACGACGGCCAGGAAACATATTAACACATCAGCGTTTTCAGTGTAGAAATTTCTGCAGCAAATAAACTGTTTCTGTCATTTACAAGTTATCGTTTACACAAAGTTCTATAGACGTGAATGTTTTCAACAGGTTTTTACATTTCGTGGATGTTTCTTCCCACACTGGCAGCCATGTTTCCTGTTTCACTGCCTCAGCTCACAAAACACCTCAACCACTCCAGAGTCACACGTTTTCAGGGAGTGGGTCATAATATTAGAACAGGGGACATTTTACTGCACTGAGCACTTTCACTTTCAATACTTAAAGTACTTCTTCTTGATTATACTTGTATACTTTTACTTGTAACATTTACAATGCAGGAGTATTTTTATAGGGTGGTATTCAGACTTTATTGAAGTAAAGGACCTGAATACTTCCTGGAGCACTGTACACATTTTGTTTTTTCTTTCCTTGACCCCTGCAGGCTCGTTCACGTCGATCAGCCCTGCAGGCTCCTTCACCGGCCGCCACCCTCAGACGGGCCCCTACCCGGACGTCTTCGAGGCTCCCTCTAGTCCTCGCTACGGCTTCACTGACCCCATCACAGCCAACATGGCTGCTGCTGTAACCTTCGAGGCCCCCGAGCTGCCGGAGGAGACGCTGATGGAGGTGAGAAGCAGACGAGAATCCTGTGTGTTGTATTTATTCTGCTGCAGTTAAAGAAGGTGGAATAATGAAACTGAATGTTTCCTGTTCACTACGACTGATCCACATTCTGGTGTTTTAATTTCCCTCCTCCCTCTGTGGGAGCGCAGCAGGAGCACACAGACACAGTGCAAAGCCTGCGTTTCACGCTGGACTTCGCCCGCTGTCTGATGGAGGTCGCTGGAGCCCGCGGGGCCGCGATGATGGGGGAGCAGGAGGACGTTTCTCAACCCCCCGTCCCGCAGCAGCAGAGTCTGGTAGCAGATCAGATAAGCTCACTGAGCCGAGAGTGGAGGTAAGACCATGTCAGCTAGAAATAACCCCGGGGTAGGGTGGTCCTAATTAGGGTTAGGGTCTTTTAATGGGAAAGACTTTGGTCTCGACTCCAGCCGTCAGTCTACAATCCAGCTGCTACAGTTATATTCATGTTTCAGGGTGTCAAACTTTCCAAACTGGTTTGATATTGAGCCGTCAATTGGACTTGACTCAGCAGCTGGTGCCATCGAGCCCATAAATGAGTGTAGCAGCTCCACAATCCATCAGGACGACTGTGACACGTCCTGTTTTTATTTCTCACAACAACCATCAGCTGAACTTTTCTTCTTCTAAACATCAAAATAAGAAATAAAATCAGACTTCAGAGTGAGAAAAGATGGCAGCATTTCAAGTCAATGAGTTTTCCACAACAACTTCCTGCAAATGTTTCACAATAAAAGCCTTGAAATTAAGGGTTTCTGAGGGATTTTAATTTGAAAAAGACACAGGAAGTGTTGATTTGTATGAACAGTGTATTGCAGTAACTTTAACAGGACAAACAGCGGATCAAAACGGGGCAAAACATAACGTTAGACAGCATAACCCAGGCCCATTCAAGTGGCGGCCCGCGGGCCACATGCAGCCCAGGAGCAACCCCCGAGTGGCCCAACCAGAAAAGCAGAGAAAAACGTGTTCAGTGAGCCTACAGATATTCCTACAGTAGTACAGATCGTGAATGCAACATTCAACCCAGAATACAGCGCGTTGTTGTGAAAATGTGTGTCTAGTAGTGGTAACTGTTAGAAGTAGTAGTCCTACGATACGACCTCTAAAAACATGTCTTCACAAAGACCCGTTTCCTCGATTTCTTCTTATTGTTTTAATTTTAAACTCGGATAATGCAAACAAATAACGAATAATACAAATCACGTTACACCTCCTGACCACACGAGGGCGATAAGAGGGCGCCTTAGACAAATAAACTCCATGGCAGATATGAGCAAT
>JBBPCS010003324.1:0-12426 GCA_037974645.1 Hollardia meadi
GGAATGATTTGGTTCTACAAGCCAGTAGTTATGCAAGGCAGGGGCAGTTAGCCAGCTAGATTAGCATGGATCTGGCGCTGGTTGCTTCGTAACATTCAATTCAGATTTATTGTCATTATACTGACTGGGTACAGCTTACTTGCCGGTCTCTGTCGCAGTACGTGACCCATGACTCGAATACGTGACAATACACAATATTACAACATAACAGTGCAGGAAAACAACACAGTAGCAGACCAGTCTCATGTAGGCTATGTCACTTCTGTTTTGCCCGATGGCCAGAATGCTCGCTCATGAGTGTGAGCACGCGTGCGGTTGGTTCACGAGCGTATTCAGTTTGGGGCGCTAAAAATGACACAAGGCACCTTTAATGTTATGATATTATATTAAGGACATTTTGCTATCATTTTTCATTTGATTTTATTTGGTAAATACATATCGTATAGCAATAGAGTCATCAGTAGAGTGTGTTATTTTGTTAAGTTTCATCTCTCCTGCTTAGTGCTATTGTTGTTTTGCTGCTGAGTGTTGATCTCAGAGAGACTAATTGGTGTGTCTCTCTCTCTCCTTCTCCCTCTCTGTTAATCTGTGTGCTCTGGTCAGATCTCCTGTATGGAGCAACACTGGTGTGAATCTGACGTTCCACATTCCCAGCACTGATATCAAAGGCATGGTCAAAGCATGTGTTGTCTTGCCAGATGGCAGTTGCCATGGCAGCGCCAAAATCACCTACTGGTCATCACCTTCCTGCACCGCCATTAAACCGAGCAGCTCTTGGGTCAGGTAAGACTGGATATGTTGGTACTTAATATTAGCAGGCAGGAAGGCAGATATGAGGTGAACTCTCAAGTGTGCAACTACCACATTAGTAGAGACACGATCTGGTGACGAGTGGGGGAAGAGCAGGGGTACATACATATAGATCTTTTGTTCTTCTGTCAGTTCCTTCTTGTTACTTCGTTAGTTTCTTGCTCTGGGCTTTTATTTTCGAGCACCTGTTATCTGCATCTTTGCCTTCCTCTGTCTGCATTTAGGTCAGATTTTGTATTTCCTGAGCTGATGACAGAGATAAAAATCATACTGAAGATAAACTTCTGTCCCAAGATAACTGCTAAATGCAGTTGCACGGAAGTACAAATTTGTCATCTGTGTACTTTATTTTTTATGTTTTAACTTTTAACTTTTGATCCAGTATTATACTAATAATGTAACCCAGTTGTATACAAACCATCTACAATTGGCTCCACATTTGCATACTACAACATGAAAATGCTTTTACATGTATTTGTTATTGCTAAAATTGTAATATTCTATAATAATATAACATTGTGAAAGGAGCCATTCTGAACCATAATGAGTACTTTTACTTTTGATATTTTCAGGACATTTTCTTATAATACTTCTGTACTTTACTTGAGTAAAAGTTCTGGACTGTTACTTCTTGTATTTTTAGAATATGGTATTTCTACTTTTACACTGTGACATCTGATGTCATCAGGGTATTTCCACTGAGCTGTTTAACTTTCATGAAGCTAAAATTCATTTCTCTTACCATTATAATATTTACTTGTGCAACCAGGTGTTTATCAGTATTAAAAAATGTGCTGCTGTGTGTCCTGTAGTGGGAAGAGGAAGATCACACTCATGGGATCTCACCTGGAGTTTGTGGAAGGGGTTGTGCACAGCCACGCCCTGCAGGAAGTCCAACCTCCCAGAAACAGCAACTTTCAGGTGGGTCACACACACACACACACACACACACACGCACACAGACAGTATGTTACATTAATTGTATCATGGTACATCATATCACAACATGTCAGATTATGGTACAGTCAGTCATCTGATATTGTTATGTAATATACATTGCATTGAGTCATCATGTTAAATCATGCTATACTATTCTGTGTGGGGTCACAGTACTGTGTAATGCACATTTTTGTTATGTTTCTTTATGTTGCGCCATTTTTCAATTTGTCACATTAACACAAGATTTCAGTCATGATTGATTTAGTACTTGGCAACACCTACATGTTTGGTTACTGGAGGTAACTCAACACTCTGTGCGCAGCTAATTAGTCAGAAATATGAAAAATGTACATATATGTTTGCTTGTCTGACATTTTTGTACATCAGGCCATGACTTGGCTGTGCATAGCGTGAGTTTATTTTCACACATCAGCAGGAAGTTCGCCCTAAACCACACCAACACATATAGAAGAGTTGTTGCTGAAAAGAAATGAATGCTTTTCATGTGAACTCTGTAATAGGAACTGCCCTGATACATGGCAAAGAGAGAAAACAGTAAAGTTATTATTCAGGATTACATCCATACAGGGGGCGTAGTATTTGGACAAAGGGGACGGATTTTACAGTCCACTCATGCGAGGACGGTCCGCAAAAGTACTGGAATTGGGTGGGCAACATTTTGGAGGGGGTTCATACTGACCGAGATAAAGTAAGCGAAGGACCACATATTGGGCTGTTTATTACAGCAAATTGGGACATTTTCAAACTGACATTTGTTATTTGGGCACAGAATACTAGCTGCCTCTAACATACAGTCTTTCAGAAATTCACCATCAGAAATGTACTATACTGTACTGTTTCGCAACTTTGTATGAGAGCATGTAGCTACATTTTGTTGCTGATTCTTGGATGGTCGAATGCTTTGTAAAAATATTCTGCCTGGTAGTTAAGTTGGAACACAGTTTCAGGGCATTTTCTCTCTCTTTCCTGCAGATGACAAGCTTGTGGCATAGTTAGCATGCTTTGTGGAATAAATGTGTCTTGATGTTGTATTCCTTGAACACTGTGATTTACTCTCTCGGCACATCAAACATACTGCCTTTGAAGCGACATTCACAGTCCACATTTCTCTTTTCTGAAGCATTCATCCTTACTCATGTGTCCGTCTTCTCAACCGCTAATGTAACTTGTCACTTGAGGTGAGTGAGCAAGAGTCAACTTGAGGTCTTTAATCCAATCTAAATGTAGACTGCGCCCCCTGTTGCAATCAAGTTAAACAGCAATACCCACTCTTTGTGGTCATTTGCCTGGAGATACATTAATGCTGCCTTTCATTTATTTTTTTGGAGATTGTATTCATTTTGTTTGAGGGCATTGTAAAGCCGGATTGAGATGGTCCATGGTCCATTTCCAGCCCTGGTGCCATTTTTGCCCATGTGTGTACTAGAATGTAGTAGCAGTGGATGCCCAAAGAGATAATATAACATAGAGATAATGATACAGTAGGATATAAATACATTGAATGACATTGCTGCACACATGAATTGTATCAAACACAAGATTTGATTTCATAAAAATCTTAAGGATAATACATTTAAATGACATTTTAGTTTATGATATACAGCAATACCAGGTATTTTCATGCTATACACAAATTTCACTTTCCACTTTTTTATTTATTGCAGAATCTAACATATGACACACCTGCAGCTGAATATAACGGGATTTTTACGAGCAGTATATTTGTAAAAGTAGCCAATGAAACCTTGGCCTGCTCCACATCAATGACCTACTATCCCGACCCTGAGTTCATCAGCTTCACACCCATAAAAAGTACGGACAACGTGTACATCATCGTAGAGGTACGACATATTTTCCGCATTCATGCACAGCACATGCCTGACACCACAGGTCAGCATTTACCTCTGTTGTCATTTTAGAAAAAGGCAGACAAACTGGACATGAAAATGGCAGAGTTGTCAGTGTGGGGCATTCAGGAAGGACAACAATACCCCTGCATCGTGGAAGCCAAACAAACAAATAACACATCTGGCTACTTCATGTGTGAAATTCAAGGGACATCCAACACTGTGTTTCAGCAGTTAGTGGTAAATCTTTCATTCCCAAACTGTGCCAATCTAGACAATGAAATAGAGACTATAGTATATTAGTATATATTAGTTTTCATTAACTGTGATGTTTACCTCAAAGTATTAATCAACATATATTTTTGATAAACTGCTTTGGTGAGATGTCCCACTGTTTTCTTTTAAAGTAGTGCTATTGTTGTTTTCCAGGTGACATTTGGTGACAGGACAGAAACACTAGGGCCTCCATCTTTATTACGCCAAGTCCTTCTAATCCTGCGTATTGCGTTGCTACCCTGTATCATTGTTGGTAAGTACTGTGGCACACGATCAGCAGACAAAACAGGGAGAGGGTTGTCGGAACAAGAACCAGACTGGAGCGATAAGGTAACAGGACATAGATGATCTCACAGAACAAAGATTGTCAAGGTAGGTGTACCCATGTAGCTCAGTTGGTAGAGCAGGTGCCCCATATGCTGAGGCTATCAGTTCTCTGCAGCGGCCACCAGTTCAACTCCCGCCTGTGGCCCTTTACTGCATGTCATCCCCTTTCCTGTCTGCTCTTCACCTGTCTCTGTCAAATAAAAGCCAAAAAAAAAAAAAAGATTGTCAAGGTGTTGAACATCAACCCAAAATATCATCTATTGGCAGCATCAATCCAAAATCTTTTTAATTATGAACAGCTGGTTCTGCTTACTGCCTTTCTTGTCTGCGAACGCAGCGTTAGCCAGCTATTACAGGTCAGTGTGTGCTCACTGTGGTCACTCAGTCATGATGCTTTCCTATCCATCTGAAAGATCTCTAATTACAAATTCGATAGTATTGACAAGGTCTGAGTTACATGATGAATGCACATTTTGAGTTCTTTCAGCTGCACGCACCATTAAAATGAGGTTCCACTGAGTTCAGAACTCAGATCACATCTCCAGTGCTCATCATGACACTGTGTGTACTGAGGGCACTTCTGCCACACAGTGGTGGGACAGTTCAGAGTTACCGTACAGCATTAATATTGGCATGTTGTCAGCTGTAATCCAAACATCTTTTCCAGCATCAGCAGTCCTCTTTATCTACCCTGTTCCTCAGGTGCAGTTTGCTGGAGAGCCATTTTTACAAAGATGATCAGATGAAAGAATCCTTTGAGGAACTGCTGGAAAATCCTGTCTTTGACCCTCCTGCACTGTAATTTCTTCTTTTACATTATATTTGAATATCTGTTTATACGTAGTCTGTGTGTTTAGAATGGAGAGGGCTATAACTGCACTTCATTCTGCAACACTACTGTATCGTGGCAAATAAAATATGTAGGTGTTTTTCTGTGGTTGATTTGGGTCGGGGGTGGAGTGTTGTTATTGCCTAAGAGTGGGGCGAGGGGGAAGATCTGGGGCCGCTCGTCCTCACGGGAAATGAATAAAGACAGACAAGGTGCAGTAACAGCTAATAACTTATCAACCCAACAAATGGAGGATTCATCAATATATGAATTCTGATCATATCATGAAATAAATGTATAGTTACCTTTTTGAATTAGAGGGTTCACAGTCTCCTCGCCTCGTCTGGTCTTTTTCTTGTTTCTTCTTGTTTTCTTTCCTCTCTCTAAAAGACAAACAAGATAAGAGTTAATAATAATTCTGATTATTCTGATAATAACATAATAAATGTATATTTACCTTAATAGAGAATTTGGCTCACAATGCATGTGTTGTCCTCTCTTTGCTGCTCGTCTCCTCTGGTCTTTGTCTTGTTTCCTCTTCATGTTGTTTCCTTGTCTCTCTTCTCTCTGAAAGACAAATGTCAGGCACATAATAACTGCTAAAACAACTTTGACTACTTTTATACATAAAAAGGAATGGTCCAGGCAAACTTCGGATAAAAACATAATAAACAAAATAAATGTAAACTTATATTTTTAAACAAGAGGGCTCTCAGTGCACGCTGTCTCCTTCTCCTCTTGTCCGGACTCCTCTGAAGAACAAATGACAGATAAGGTGGAATAACAGTAACTTCACCAAAATGATGTCGAACTATTGATCAGTGAAGAAATTCTGATCATATCATAATAAATGTATATTTACCTTATTAGAGAAGAGGGTTCACAATGCTTTGTCCTCTCTTTGCTGCTCGTCTCCTCTGGTCTTTGTCTTGTTTCCTCTTCATGGCGTTTCCCTAAAAGACAAATCTCAGAGAAGGAAAGTAATAATTAATAAAACAACTTCAGCAGCCAGAAGAACTCTTTATCTGCAGAGGAAAAGTGATAATAGAATAGGGGAAAAAATGTGTACCTGTCTTCTTGAAATGAGAGGGCTCACATTGTATGTTGTCTCCTTTCCTCGTCTCATCGGGACTCGTCTTCTTTTTCTACGAGACAATGCCAGTTAATAACTTCAGAAGAACGGAGGAAATATTGATCATTCTGACAAATCTGATAATAAGATCAAATAAATGTACAGTTACCATTTTTAATGAGAGTTAGTGATGCATGGTGCCTCTTCTTGTCTCTTCTCGTCCCGTCTTCTTTCTTCTTCAAGACAAACTGCAGATAAGGGAGGACAACAGTCAACACCTCTTTGATGTTTCCTGCTCAGTGGATTGCATCACAGCTACTGTCACATGTTTCCATTGGCTGGTGACATCAATAGGAACATTAACTCTAGCTTATCACCACTTCGTGTCATTATTGCTCCATACGGCAGTATTTAGAAGGGGCTCCTCCACCACAAACACTTTGACATTGATTGTAAAGGACGACTCACCACTTTGTTCACTCTTGGTGGCGTTTCCACCTCCAAGTAAAGTCTTGGCATCCCGTCCTTGACCCATGTGTTTTCCTCTCTGTCCACCACTGGCTGGTCTGGTCAGCTGAGACAGAGGCTCAGGAGGGCTTCATATCTTCACAGTGGACGCCTTTTCCTGCTTCTTCTATCAGCCGGTTCTTCCTCATCGCCTTGTCTTTGGTGGATCAGTAGCGTTGTGGGCTCTGACTCTGTCCCTGCAGCTTCTCATTCCTCGCTCACACTGACCTCCGAAGCTTGTGGTGCCAGTGATGAGTCTGATTCATTAAAAAAGTTTTATGTATTTCTAGTTCAAGGAAATACATTCAATGTTATTTAAAGAGGTCCATCTTGATGCTGTTCAAGGCTGCAGTGGGGGACGGGTGCCTGTTCCAACACACACAGGGAAGGTGGTGGGATAAACCCCGGACAGGGCACAGATAATTCAGAGTTCCCAGTTCATCCTGTGTGGAAAAACTAAAAGTCTTTCATGAGGGCTCTTATTTCAAGAGTTCCTAGTAGCTCCCTCACAGGTGCCACCATGTCAGACACACAGGCCAGCAATAATAATAAAAAAAAAAAAGGTGCAAGACACTCCAAAAACATCTGACCTGTGTTCCACATCCACGATGACACACACTATATACAAATGTACAACAATAACCCCAGATGCTGAATCCTTACAGGACCAAAAGCTGCAGCAGAGCAAACAACCATCACAGTCTCAAACATTTATTTGGTGGAGACTCGCAGCTGCTACTGCTGCTCTCCTCCTCCTCTGCATCCATCCTCCTCTTAGTTATGGGAGTCAATGCACACCCTGCCGACTTTCTGGTGAACAGACAGAGGACCGACATGATAACTCGTCCATCTCCACTGTAGTCGGTCACTCTCCAGAGGTTGGGCAGCTCGGCACTTTCAAGGCTGTACACAGTGGAGATGACTCTGGTGAAAGGAATGCCTTCAAACGCCATGTGGCAGACACAGTTCCTGCGGTCGGCCATCAGGACTCCAGGTTCCGTCTTCTCAGGAAGAACTGGAGTCAGAATATCAGGAAGAGAAGAGCTGGAGCCTGCAGGAGGCACCATCAAACCTGCTGGTGCATGCATGTAGCGTGATGGCTTGGTGTTCTCAGTCCAGCTCTTAAAGGGTGTGGCCATCTGGAGTGAGCGGAAGAATCCCTTGAATGTAATCAAAGGGAAGTCCTTGGAACCTGTGACGAGGTTGTGGTACAGGCTGAGAACGGACGTGCGCATGGAGTCCATGTTTCTGTTCCTCAGAGGCCGGTTCCTCAGGTTTGTAAGGATCATCTGAAGGACTGGTCCCGGCCTCGGCAGCGCAACTAAAGAGAGAAAAAAAAGGGAAACATTCGTCACATTAGTCATGACATGATGAGACTAATTAAAGCCTGGATTCAAATAAAAGATAGCTGCACATTTAAAACACAGTTCACTCTACAACAGGACTAAAAACTGTATTTATATGTAAGACTATTCATGTAGTTTAAAAAAAAGTGAACTCTTCTTTGTATTATAAGTGTTAAAGTACATGTATAGAACACAACATGACAAGCTTCAAATCCAATCCAAGTTTGTTAACTAGCATTTTGTAGACACTAAACAAGTTCTGCTGTTTGATTTGCTTGATTTTTTTTGCTCTTGGCACAAATAAAATACTATTTAAATATCATTCAGATTAGCTCTTTACTTCTTCTTCTTCTTCTTCTTCTTCTTCTTCACAATAAAATGTTACAGATGGTGTCTGTTATTTATCATTATTTACTTATTAATTTATTAACCAACTGCATCAACATAACAGTATGAGGGGCTCTAGTGACCAACAATGTCGCTCGTTGTCACATTTATATGCGTTTACATTCAGCACTAATGTCTCTACACTGTGGAGTTAGCGAACGTTGATCACAGTGACGTCAGACGTCTGCCTCATGTTAGTTCCAATATCTGACGTCGTCTCCATGGCGCGTGCATTAAATACAACTTTTAGCATTTTCAAAAAAATGGCCCGGTCGTCATCTTTGTCCTATACTTTCAATGTTAACTGACACTTTGCACGCCCTCAAAAATTATGCATTTTTCAATCACTTCATGAATATTCATACATTTTCCACCCGTCACGTGCACATTTATAAAATCTTATCATCTGTAGCTACTAATTTTACACTAAAATAACAGGAGTTCACTCAGGTGTAACGTTGATGTGGCCTTAGGAAAATATGTTCACCCAAACAAAATGAAATAACTCATATTTACATTATTATTACATTATATTATGTTATTTATATTATGATTTATTTAATATATAAATAACTCTATAGAGGACTGGTGCTTATAGTCTATAATGTATTACCATAGCGTTCATCCAGCACGCGGACAATGCCTAAGGTCAGCAGGTGTTTCTCTCGGTGTAACCCAGCGGAGGCCATTTTTTTTACACTTCAGCAGCTGGTTCTGGTTGAAGATGTCCACTAGGTCGATTCAAAGCTTGAATTCTCTCTTCCTCAGTTTTCAACACTTCATCACTTGGATTCACAGTTAAAGAGTTCCACTTTCCAACAGTTCAGCTCCTCAGGTGCAGAATGAAATTAGACTTGTGGCCTCGGCTTTTAGGAGCATCAGTCGTCAACGTCATGTCCGCAGTGAAACGTTAGTGATGTGGGTCCAAGTGTACGCACAGAAAGTAAATATTTATTAGGGTGGTCAGTGTAATTTTTCAGAATTTATGATTTTATTTTGTGTATTAGGATTTTACATCAAAGCCTGATTATATTCGAGCTAAGACAGTTTGTCCGGAATCGATTAGCCGAGCTGATAAACGGAAATATTATTAATAAGGGATAAATCATTGTAGTCTTTCTTCAAGTAAAAAGTTAAAAGAAACTTGAACCCCACTTTCCTAAATCTGCTTTTCTCTGTCACATATGTAAACTGGATACATCTGGATTTTCTTCTTCTATTTCTTCTTCTATTTTTCAGCAAAAATAAGGACTTTGACAACACTGGGCTCTGAGTATTTCATATGGGCACTTGATTTTTGAGTAAACAGACTAAATGATCAAAGTGACTAATCGGAAAAAAAATCGGCAGATTAATTAATGATGTAGAATAACAGGTGGAGCCGTTCTTTTCTTGTACGTGTTTTTTACTTGTGGAAATTCCTGTTTTGGTTTGTTTTTTACAATGAACAATTTATATTCTATTATTATTATTATTATTATTATTATTATTATTATTATTATTATTATTATTATTATTATTATAAATTAAAAATGTTGAATACAGAAGCAAATAAATGTAATGATGAGTTGTACAACCCACCTTTAAGTAATCTTTGACTCTAGACTGTCTAGACCTACAGACTCTACTCTCTACTTGACTTTTGGTCTTGTTGTGAAGACCGTTTTGGATTCTCAGCGTGGAAAACTAACGGGACAACTGTCAAATTCTGCCCTGTAACCAAACACTTCACAGCCAGGGCAGATAGAAGAGGTAGATCAGCAGATGCCTGTTAGGTAGATTAAGTAGGCCTATTAGCTCGTGTTCACCTAATAACTTTTGAGAAACTGAAAAAACAACTGGAAAAGGTTTTAAAATGCAGGAAAATTTGTTTTTTAAATTTATTTATTTATTGTTTGTTTTTTGTTGTTAAAATTTTCAATCTTCTTTTTACTATTATACTTAAATCCCCTAATTTCATGGAACTTTGGAGCAACTTAAGTCCTTTTTTTAAAAAAAATAATGACTGACTTCTTTAAATAGCCTACACTGATGAAATTAGAAATTAGGTATCATGTTGTATGACAGCGTGTCTTGGCTCTGAAACTGATTTGCCTGGTTCTGTTCTTTACTTGATGGCACCATGTTTGTCTGAACCAGTACCTGTCTGTCAACATTAATAAATAAAAAAAAATAAGATATGTTAAATGAGGCACACAAGGGGGGAATTTGATGCTGATTTCATTCTTCAGTTTACTGTTCTCTCCCTTTCAGTGAGTGTGTTACTACCCTGCATGTGATACTGGAGGTGCAACACAGTGATCTCAGCCTGCTGTCTCCAAGATGTCTAACAGCCATTGTACATGCAGTACATTAATGAACAAATACTCTATTACAAGTAAACATCCTCCATTTCAAATCCAAGAACAAAAACTATATTACAAGTAAAAGTAGTCATTCTGCAGTAAAATGTCTCTGCCGACTGATATTATATATTACATTAGTATATTATTAATACTGATGCATTAATGTGTAAGTAGCATCTTACTGTTGTAGCCGCTCGAGGTGGGACTAGTTACAACTACGTTAAATAACTGATACCTAACCTATGGGTCTGGCCCCCTCCAGGGTCTCAGGATGAATCTGAGGGGGTGTGAGATGATTAATGGGACAAAAGAAGATAAGCTAAAGTTCTGATAAACACATTTCTATTTATTTTGATTAGACCCTCCTCTTGTTTTTCTTACAAAGTGATACCTTGCCCGCAGCTTCAAACGGTAGCCTATTAACTGTAGTGTTGTAGTACTTGAGATTGGTGTTGAAGTTCTCGGCCTCGTCTTGGAATCGACCGCATTTTTATTCGGGCTCAGACAGTTTTTATTTGTTCATAGAAAACAAATGAAAATACCCTCACATATTTTATCAAGATATTTCATTCCTCTCTTCTTTATACATACACAAATACAGTGCATACAACAGAGGTGAACAATGAGGCTCTTCACTTCTTTTCTGTGGCTGTTTTCATGGGAATGTGGATCCTTCAGATCAATCTGAGGAGGGTTTTTGGATTGCAATCATGCAATGTGGGAGCGGCACAAACTCCACACAGGGCCTTTCTGTGTAGAGTTTGCTTGTTCTCCCCTTGTCTGCATGCGTTCCCTCTGCGGCTTCCTCCCAAAGACATGCAAGTCAGGCTAATTAGTGACTCTAAATTGCCCGTAGGTGTGAATGTGAGTGTGTTTGTATATGGGCCCCATTTAAACGCTCTAAAGCGCACTGTCTAAAGTCTATGGCGCAAGTACATTTAGGACGTGTCCATCTCCATTTTGCTAGTTAAACGACACATAATCTGGTCTCAAAGTAGAGTGCAAGGCGCAAAGGGGTTGTATGTAGTCCCTTGATTATTTATAGGTGTGTTTGAGGCGTAACATAAATCAAACCAATCAGATTGTCCTCTCCCATTTCCTTTAAAAGCCAGGTGCGTCTGCTCAGGGAGCATTGCTATTTAAACAGCGGCACTCGTCTCGCTGAGGGACAGGTATGTGGTCTTTGGCCGGTGGACCCTCTGCTTCTTCCAATACACTGTCCCGTCAACAACTCCATTTGACTGCATATGAACAAATGCACCGATCTTTAACTGAGGAGGAGGGCTGCTGCGCGTCCCTCTGTGTGTTATAGAGCGGATTGCAGTCCCTACATCGGGTCATACAAATTATCATTCTGATTAACAGCAGATGGTGAACTAATACATAATTAATGAGGAAAACATTAATTACATTACCTGCAGTGATCCCACAGAAGCAGAGACGATACGTGTCTATCTATGAAGAGTCACTCTCACTCACACACGAGTGAGACATTTTTACAGTTTACATTTATTGATGATTTAAATCTCCCGACACGCTGACTGGACCAGTCAGGATCTAACGTTAATTACTGGTCTCTGTTCCACAGGCAAAAGATCACACACAGTCCAGGTTCAGTAAACTTGTTTGGAGTAAAAGTAGAATTTTAAATCAAATCAAATCAAATTTTATTTATATAGCGCCAATTCACAACAAAGTTATCTCATGACACTTAACATGT
>JBBPCS010003325.1:0-12425 GCA_037974645.1 Hollardia meadi
AGTTTAAAAAAAAAAGTTTTTAGTTTAAAAAAAAAAGTTTTTAGTTTAAAAAAAAAAGTTTTTAGTTTAAAAAAAAAGTTTTTAGTTTAAAAAAAAAAGTTTTTAGTTTAAAAAAAAAAGTTTTTAGTTTAAAAAAAAAAGTTTTTAGTTTAAAAAAAAAAAAGTTTTTAGTTTAAAAAAAAAAAAAAGTTTTTAGTTTGTTTTTTCGTAGTTGTGTTTGGGATTGTCCATGAAATAATGACAGCACACACATTTACCATTTATGATTCATGAAAGATGAATCGTCAGGAGGATTAACGTACAGAGTGATGGCAGCAGTCACAATCAGTCCAGGGACGAATTTTGTGTCAACAATTCAACAATGATTTATCACGGTCAAATATAAATATAGAAAAAGATGACAGTGATACTTATGTGAGTCTCTTCAACAGTTCAGTGACTGGGGGGGAAAAAAACACCTCCGCTCCAAGATCCTCTCTGTCCACCTACAAACAAACAGAGGATCTCTGCGCCAAGCATGCTTTTAGCTCAACTCATTTCTTCTCCTGAGTGCCGGTGAACCACTGGTCCAGCAGCTTCTTGCTGTAGTAGATCTGCCAGCTGTGCACCTGCACAGCGATGACGATCACCTGGTACGTGACCGACACGGCAGAGAAGCCAAAGATGAAGCGGTAGGCTTTGCCGTGCAGATAGAACTGTTGTGCCACGGGGAACATCTCCTTGCAGCCGTAGATCAGCGGGGCCATGCAGAAGAGCACTGATCGTGGAGATGACCAGGTAGCTGATGTTGTTGCGGGGCAAGGCCAAGAAGCAGAAGACTGTAGGGATTATGCTCAGGAGGTAGGGGTACTCCCACTGGTAACGGGACCTTGTGGGACACCAGGCTCAGCTGGCTCACTGTCACCTGAGAGAGAAAAAGACATCACAACTGTCAGTCAAAACTTCTTCTAAAGGTTGGACATTACCTGAGCTGCTATCAGCACCCAGATCAGCACATGGACAATGTTGCGTTAACGGATTTCTGACTTCAAGGCTGCACCCCATGAGACAGATGGATAGTCAACCAAAAAGGAAGCAGAGTAAGGGTTAATTGAACTTGCTGATTCACGCTTCAATACTACATTGCCACAAAACTTTCTGGATCAAATTGAAACAGATTTTTAAAAAAAAGTAATACTCAATTTTACATTGACCAAAAACAATTTAACCAATGGGACAAAATATTGTCAAGGTATATATGGCAAGGCAAAAGACCTAGAATTTGTCTCAAAACCTTACAATTAGCAAAAGGAAAAGGGGGGATGGGGCCTACCTTATTTTAAAACTTACCATCAGGCAGCACAATTGAGACATATGACACGTCACATGTTTCAGTAATTTTGCTCACATGAAAAATGGGTGGGCTCAAACAAAATGTGCAATCTTCTAATTTGTGTATCAGATCCAGATGTAAATACCTGGAAATAAAAGCTGAAATGTTGATCTCTTGTCTCATATTCATCTTTTGATGTCAAACCCAAATGTTTTCAGTCAGAGCTCTGGAATATTAAGTCATCCATCTGTACTCACTACATCTTAGCCTTTCTGACCCTCAGGTGTGCAGAAACTACAGGTTATATGAACTTATTTTTAAAAAACAAAAATATGAAATTGTCAGTTAATCTAATCAGTATCGGCCACGAGAAGCAGGTAATTAGCTGGTATCGGCTGAAAAATATCCATATCGTGCGTCCCTACGATTAATGCATGGACACATTGTAACTCCATTTGCATTTCCCGAGAGAATGTTTACAAATTTTACCTTCATGGAGAACTGCACGTTTGAAATGGCTCTCCAAACGTGTTCTGACCTTCGTTCCACCCAACAAAGTTGAGCTACAGAGCGGGCAGTGGAAGTCCTTACAGCATGTGGTGCATCTTTTCAGCTCAGGCAATGATCTCCCTCCTTGGATAGTTATATGCATGTTGAAAAAGAGAGAGCATGATCAAATTAAACATGTTGAGATCATTTCACAGACATAAATTAGGCCCAAGCCTAGTACTGGACCAAAAGACATTTTGAATCTTCTGTCCTGGATTAAGCTTAATTTGTGTCCCTGAAATCACTTCATATAGGCTACACATTAACATGACAGAATCAAACATGTGGTAACATGTTGTGTGGGCCTGCAGAATAGGCCATACAATACCTGTTAAAAATGCCAAATGTCTCATCAAATATTACACAACTATGTCAAAATGAAGACACTGCCTGGTAACATGTATTGTGGGGTAAACAGGCAGTCAGCACAGTTGAAGAAGATTATTTAAACTTTATAAAACTGGTAAAACAATGACTATTAAACAAGCATTTACACTGAAGACAGTAGGCTACTTCTGATTTAATATAGCTGACAGACGGATCATATCGACATACTTTTATCATCCTTTGAAGTTGGCTAGAATTAATTATAGTATTCAATGTGAACAATTAATATAAGACACCTGGTTGGGCTTGCCAACTCACGCCGCGGTTTCATTAACGTTAAACAAATAAAAAAAATAACACACAATGCGCTCAAATCACAATTAGACATTAAAGAAAGACTAGGACAGTAGTCTAATTTGACTTATTAATGTAATTAGGCACACAGACGTCTTGTGAAAAACGCCCTCTTTCAGCGTATATCCTGGCAATTCACTATCAATATACACAGGTGGGCTTAATTATAAGTGACCGCAACCACCTGTATAATTAACCCCACCTGTGTTGATTGTGAAATTGCCAGAATACACGCTAAATAAGGGAGTCTTGCCCGAAACGTCCGTGTGGCAATATTAAACAATTAGCAGTTGCAGCAAGCTATCATAAGCGTATCATAGTTTGCTAACGTTACTCACACTTGTTGCACACTTCGGCAAGCTGATGTTTACTTTGCTGTGCAGTTGAAGACAGCAGAATTGTTTTTAACGTTAAACAAATAAAACTCTATTCACATTCAGTACTCACACTTGTTTTTGTTGTCCGTCTTGGTTGTCCAATTCGGCAGGTGGCGCTGTGGCGAACAACTAGGGTCCTAGAAATGCGGTCCTATAACTGCGGTCCCGAAACTGCAGCCTCCTCTACTGCAGCTATACCCTACTCAATCATTTTCACATTGTTTGCCAAAATTAGCTGTCTTTGGAGTTTTGGTCTTTGAGAAACTGATCCAATCAGGACACATAACACAGTTGATGCATACATTTGTCACATTTTAGAGTTAAAAATTCAATTTATCAGTGGTAATGTAAACAGATTTATCTGATTTGACCGAAAGAAATCCGTTTTTAGTGCAAAATATATAATAGCCAAGACTGACAAAGTTGAATCTAAAAGGGGGGAAATTAATAAAACAAAGTCATGTCAAATTCAAGGTAGGGTTTTAATACAAATGTGTGGATGCATAGAAAAACATACCATGTAAATGTTTGACTGTTTTTTAATAAGAACTGTGAAAGTGTGTTTTAGAGCTTGTATTAAGAATAGTCACAGATCTTGGTTGTGTTGCTTTTTCACTTTGCCATTGACATGGCAACAAAGAAAGGTCTTTTTAGCTTTTGTTTCGCATTGTTTGTTTTCCTAAATCCCTGCTTAGTTGTAGTAAAATTCAGTTTTTAGAATAAGATAAATGGCTGTTCCTATGTAAAAACATTTGTATTTTTCTGTAGGGGTGATGTAGAGGAAGACATTGAATCAGAGAACAACTACAGCTTGTGTGAAGAGCCCCTTAAATGTAATAGCAGGGAGGAGGAGGCGGCCAATGCCAGGCCTAAATCTTCAATCCTATCGAGAAGCAGAGGACCTAAGAGGCCGGACAAACCCCTTTACATGCCACGAGCAGCTCGGGAGAGACTGTCCGTACCAAACTCACAAGAACCCTCAGGAGAACAAGAGTTATCCAGTCCAGCCTCAAGTAGCTATAGCTGCATCAGCAGTTCATCGGACTCTTGCTCCTGTCCTGAAACTACAGAAAACACAAAGTCCTCATCCACTACCAGACATGAATGTCTCCCTGGTGTAACAGATTGTACCCTCAACCATGTTGCTGACAGTCCAGTGCTTTGTCGACAAGCGCCTACCCTGCATGAAGCTGAGCCCCAAGACTGGGACCAGTCTGTGTCATCCTTTGCTGACATGACTCTGGAGGAGGATGAGAAGGACAAGGAATTTCTTTCAAGTGTGCCATCCAGAGATTTAACTGACGAGGTAAGCCTGCACATAGTTTTTAATTATTTTTCTACCAATACTCAACTTGTATGTCTTACTGATATACATAGATTAATCTAATTACCATGTGTTATCATTGGGGTATTCTCCATTGCTCTGTACGTAGTGTTTATTGGATTAGTATTCACATTACATTCCCCTCTTCCAGGTTGAGGCCACATTAGCACCATAAATTGTAACCAGTTATTTTGTGTCTGTCCTATCAGATTAAGGCACACCTGAAAGAGGCAGTGACTGTCTCCATTGAGCATGTTCACAATGACTACTCTGTGTATGTGAGCATGTGTATCAATATCAACCCGGATGAGTTTCGTCACGTGATTGAGATCTATGACTTCCCACCTATATTCAAAACAGACGACCTCCTGGATGCTTTTGCAGAGTACAGGTGCGAGCAGTGAGTTTAGATCTTAAACCTCTGTATACCTCTGTCAGTGTCTCCATAGATTTTCTATTGAACTAGAGTCCTCTGGGTTTATTTTGTCTTTAAATGTTTGAAATGGGTGTATTTACTCGATGGTTTTCTGTATTTACTCGACAACAAAGAATTTTAGACCTGAGATTTAAAGAAAAAACATCCAATTTAAGTAAATTAAGATGATGTCAAACATTTCAACTAGCTACAAAATTCATACTTTACTGTCTGTTTGTAGTGATGGTGGAATGAAGATCAAGTGGATAGACAACACACATGCCCTGGGGGTTTTCTCCAGTGAGTCGGCAGGTAAGAGTCCCCACTGCACATTGAATGTGGTACTGGGATTAGGGTTAAAAGATGAATGAAAATCATTAAAAATGTACTAATGTCATCTACAGCGATCTATGCCCTCTCCATCTGCCATCCAATGCTAAAGGCAAGAGCACTGGCTGAAGGGAGTAAAAAAGCCAAAGCCAAGGCCATCAGATCGGCAGGTAGGTGATTCACTAAGCTTATTTAAGTCCTGTAGCTACTTGAAATAGCTTGTTGTGGTTATTTTGTTAATATATTGGAGCCCCTCTGTGGTATCTAGAACAAGTATTTAGTCTGGGAATTATTTTTTAGTTTTTTACACTGGATGTTGTGGATCACTGGATGGTTGTTTCTTTGCCGTGTTCCAGAGTTTATCCAGCCAGTGAAGGAACGTCCTAGGACAGATTGTGCTGTTGCCCAGCGGATGGTGACCAGAGCTCTGGGACTGCAGAGACGAGGCAAAGTGCAGCGATATTGAAGTGAAATGCTAACCATGTTGGCTAATGCAGGTAAACAGACTAATACAAGTGACAAAGGTTTAGGCATTTATAGTCCACATAGTAAACATTGTGAAGTTGGCTTCGTAATCCATCAACAACACTACTAAATACCCATTTACATTAGTATTCAGCTGAAAAAAGTGGTTTGAGAGTTTAGTTACTCTTTAAATAAACTCTCTAACCTTAGGATAAACGTTAAGCTGTCCTAACTTTCACTTTTCTACCAGGTAGTGACAGCCAACTTGTTTAATTCATATGGCTGCTCATGACAAAATGTTGAACAAAAACTGCCTGTTGAACAAAATGTCAACAGGCAGAATTTATTCATTGAGATGCTTATGTCAGACCCTAGCGATGTGTATGTGTTAGTTAGTTGATCCAGGCTACCCCAGGCCATGATCCTGCACTTAACCCAGCAACTGCAACCAGCTTTGGAGAGGCTGACCTGGCAACAGGGGGCTGTCCTGGTTATAAGCTTAAAAAATGTTTTGGGAAAAGAAGAGTTTAATGAGGGAAACCAATGGTTACAAAGTTGTTTAGTGTGGCTTGGTGAGAGTTGTGTTGGTTGCTAGGAAGTAGACATTAAAGTCGATAAAAACAATGTTGGATTGAGTTTTTAATTTCCCAACCTAGAGAGGTAAGATAGCATGAAGTAAGATAAGATAGGATTCCTAAAGTTAGTTAGGATTTGCCTCTGTAAAACCAAATAACACTAAACTTGGGAGAGCACATGTAAAACCCATTAACTGATGAATACAGTACTTTTATTGTCATGTTATTGCTTTCTGTCTCTTAACTTTCATCCTGGGTTCATTTTGTAAGTGTTGCTAACACAGAAACATTATAAAAAAATCATATAAATTGGCATGTGCTTTGACCATTTTTATTCATTTAAAAATGTAATGCTTTTCCATATTAGCCCATGCATACAAACTAAAAACAGTCAGGCAGAAAGCAACAAGTACCCTTTGTAAAATGAAGGATCCTTCAATTTGTTACATTCAAAAAAACTAACTTACAAAACAACAATGAGGCATTTTCACATACATTTGTGGCTTTTACAGTACAACCACAATGTTATTGTAGTCCCTGACGGTAATAATGTAACAAAACTCAGACAATGAGAAAGAAGCTGAGGGGATGCACAGATCATGAAGATGAAAATGTGTGTCTACTATAGCAACCAAGAAGACAATTAATAAATAAAACATTTTCAAAAAGTGAGCTCAAGTATGTGGAACATAAAATCCTGGAAGAAAAATAAA
Source organism: Hollardia meadi (assembly GCA_037974645.1). NCBI lineage: Eukaryota > Metazoa > Chordata > Actinopteri > Tetraodontiformes > Triacanthodidae > Hollardia > Hollardia meadi. Next base: position 6,742 of record JBBPCS010003325.1, read on the forward strand.
ACACTTCCCCACTCAACTTAATTCTAACATTTTATGATGGAAAATCTTTACTAACAAACAAATCCCAGAAAATGGCTGTCATAGATGGATTCAGCACCGGAGGGGCAGACAATGTATAAATAAATCTTATCTTTTGGTAGCCTATATTACAGCTTTTGTTACAAGTTGTCAGTTGTGTTTTTGCCATTATCCAATACTGTGGAAGCAAATGTCAAATGCTCCCCCAAAATTCAACCATTCTGGGGATAAACGCATAGTGCAAGATTCAGTTGTAGCACCGTATTTAGCAGTAGACTATTTTCATCCATTCCAAGCAAACTCATTTATACTCATATAAGGGTGATGGTCTGATCAAATGGTTTATGTTCTTTTTCCAAAGTCTTGAAACTTTGGCTAAGAACACAACTGTTGGCTCTGTTAATTTAATAAGTTAATTGGCTGCAACCTTCCCTGACATGTCCCCCAATGAGCACCAGGTCAAAACCTTCATTTCACTTATGAAGGCACTAAGACACCAAGCAGTAATAAGAATTTTATACAGCTGAATGTAGTTTATAAACTTCGTAGGCAAGCAGTTCATTTTTCCATTGAATTATTGTCCATTGTTCCAACTGAGCCCTGATCCCAACAACAATCTAGCACTGCTCCAAGGAAGCACAGCAGTGCAGCCCCCTCTAGTGGTTGTTGAATATTAATATGCACTTCCCTAATGTCCGTCCATCTGTGGTGTCCATCTTTGGTCTACCTGTGTGAAAGCTGGTTGGTGAGCAGTCCAGGGAAGGTTTCCTCTGTTTCTGTAGTCAGTGAGCCACCTGTGAAGACAAATTCATTACTGTGTAACATAATACACATCAACTGTTGAAGCCCATGTTCAAACAAATCTAAACTTAAGATGATACCAATGATAAAATTACACCATCTGAACACACCATTTTTTAAAATTACTTTCTCAGAGCTTCATACAGTGCAAATCGACAGACCATATACTAAACTACAGACAGCAAAGCAAAACATGCAACCAAAAAATAAACTGCACATCCCTCTTGACAGCATGAATCACACATTATCACTCACAAATAGTGTTACATAGATGCTTATATAATGCACAGAGAACAGGGATACAGGGATGGGACACATGCACATCATTTATCATTGTGTTTATTTCTACCTATCACATCCAAATAGTAGCCAACTTCTGTCTGGCCATTAAACAAGCAATTTTGACAAGAACTGCCACTGATGTGATGAGGTGACCAGTAATGTTACAATTAGAAAAATATTTAATTTGTGATTTATTGACACAGGAGTGTTCACATAATCAGGCATGATGATACCTTTTATAATATCATGTCTCTGTTTTCTACAGAAAGGTCCAGCAGTCTGCCTCCATTCACTAGCCCTCTGTAGAGGCTCCACAGTAGCCACAAACAGCTAGGTGATCAATGACCCCATTTTCATCTGGTAGTAAAATCCGATCTGAGTGATCCGATCACAAGTGGACAGCTCTAAGTACAGGTGTGACTGCACGCAGGACGCATTGAGGACGCATTGAGATCCGATCACTCAGACCACATTCAGAGGTGGTCTAGGTCACATGTGGCCACATTCTTATAGCAGTGTGCACGGTATGTGTTCCAGTCCACATTGAAGGACCGCCTACTCAACTAACGTCCTCTGCCTGAGCGTAAGTAAGTACTCATTCGTGCGACTCTCCTTCTGTTCCTCCTTTTTCTCATCTCCAGTTGGTTCTGAAATCGCGTAAACTGGCTTTGTCCATGACGTCTGAAAATGTCCAAAAGCCGATAGAGATAAATTACGAGTGCATCGAACATCTTGGGCGATGTGGTGTACCTGGGACACGCCTGTATTGTTTTGATTTCTTCTTCTTCTTCTTCTTCTTCTTCTACTACTTCTACTTCTTCTCTTATTTCTGTCAGACTAGGCACGGGAAGTGCGGGGAAGTGAGATCCGATCACAAGTGGTCACTCAAGACGCATTTGGAGACACATTCTGCTGACAGGTGAGAACACTCTACTCAGAGCTGTCCACTTGTGATCGGATCACTCAGATCAGATTTTAATACCAGGTGAAAACGGGGTCTAAGTGAGCTCTTAAACTTTGCCCCCGTTTGTATACAAACAAAGGTGGGTGGTTAAAGATTTTAGTTCACACCTGGTCCGATTGTAATATATGCCAGGGTTTCATAAATACTGACTCTAAGGAGAGTATACAGTAATGAAAATTTTGTCTTTTTTCAGACCCTTGCTTAACAGGTCAGAAGGAGATTTTCTCTAGAGCTGAGTTATATGCTTTTTCAACCCTATAAGGTGGACATCCTCATCAAAGGAATTTTGTTGTCATGCCAATTGCTTTTTCTACAAAATGCTCTGACATTATCTCCTCAGCCTATACAATATATATATATATATATATTTATCCTCATGATAAATAAACCTTTTCATGATAAATGTTAATGAATCGGTAATATTTTAACAGTTTAGGAAGATACCTCTCCTTATCAGGGTTAAAAATAAAGTTTCTCAAAAAAAAACTGTGTATAGATTACAATAGTTAGAATATAGGAGTACAGATCGAGCCCATACTTGTTCCTAAAAACTGGTAATGTGTAAAGTGGTAATGGAAATTTACATATTTTATTGATTTCGGCCATGGGCGTGGCAAAATTTACTCGCTAGCGCCCCCTAAAATACAGTCCCCAGCCCTACTTTGACCTACATGCATGAAATTCAGTACACGTGTATCAGACCTACAAAAGAGTCTCTTGAAGCCATGACCTAAACCCAACAGGAAGTCAGCCATTTTGAATTCTATGGCCATTTTTGCGGATTCACACACCTTGTCTTTTAACAAACTTGTCCGAGAGAATTCATCCAATCGAATTCAAATTTGGTCAGGACAATCTTCACAAGTTCAGGATCAAGAGTTATCAAAAGCCTGAGTTTTTGTTGAACCGTCTAGCCGTGGCTGGGTGGCAAATTTTGAGATTTCGCCATGAGAGAGAACGTTATTAGAACTCCACTGTACGTGGTCCATTCTGGGGGCGAAAATTCACCTGTAGGATGATGGTTCAGGCCTGAACACATCCATATGACAATTTTCAGTTGTAGTCATAGCGCCACCTACCGGCAACAGGAAGTGACATATTTAACATTTTGATGTACTGCTCCTAGGTGCTTAACCAGATCGACCTAAAATTTGCTCAGCAAAGCCCTAGGACATGGATTATGCATTATTGTTAATATTGTGAGTTTTTGTCAAACGGGCTTCCTGTGGCAGCGTGGCGAATGTCAATGTTTCAAAATGACACAGGAAATTGTTGTAATTTCTTAAGGCCTTTAGGATGCTCAAAAACTCACAAAACTTTGAATGGAGGTTCAAACTAGGAATTACTTCAATTTGAAGTTACAATTGGGCTTGGGCGTGGCATGTTGGCTCTATGGCACCCCCCTAATGCACTTTTAACATTGGAACACATTTTTGACGCCCTTGGAGTACTCGAAAACTCATGAAACGTGGAGTGGTGAAATGTAATATCTGATATGGCTCTCGGGCTTTGAAGTTGTAAAATAGCTCAAGGGCGCCCCCTAGAAAATTTTAAAAATTAAGCCCCTCCTCCTGGTTTGTCGCAGAGGTACCAAATTTGGTAGGCTCATGTATCATGTCTCAACTTACAAAAAAGCCTCTTGAAGCCATACCCTAAGTCCAACAGGAAGTCGGCCATTTTAAATCTCCTGTGCAATTTTTCCGCAAAGTGAAGCCAATGACATGTCTACTCAGAGTCCCGGCTTGAAGACATATCCAGGCCAATTTTTCAGTTACAGTCATAGCGCCACCTACTGACAACAGGAAATCAGCCTCATGTCACAAACATTATCCACATTACATAGGATTTACATGGTGTGGTCTACACCTGACATTCAACCACATGATGTCGAAGTAGTGTGTGTTCTCCAGACACTGACACTGACACACCCCACTGACACGTGCGCAGGGTGCGAAGGCCCGTTCAACGCTGCTTGCAGCTTTAATTATTATTATTAATGGAAATAAATCTCATTTTTGAGGGCTTTCCCATGCTCGAAAACTCATGGAACTTTGTCCACTTGTCAGTCGTGGTGATAATTTACGCATGGTAGTGGTTGTGGCAGTGGGCGTGGCAAAATGGCTCACTAGCACCCCTTAAACTGCAGCCCCTGGGGCTACTTTCATCTACATGCTCGAAATTACCTAGATCTATAAAAAAGTCTCTTGGAACCATGACCTACACCCAACAGGAAGTCGACCCTTTTGAGTTTTGTGGACATTTTTGGCGATTCACACCCTTTGTATTTCAAAGAATTTGTCTGAGAGATTTGGTCCAATCATCTTGTAATTTACTCAGGACAATTTTAACAAGTTGCAGATGAAAAGTTATTAAAATCCTGAGTTTTTGTTGCGCTGTCTAGCCGTGGCGGCTCGGTGAATATTGACATTTCGTCATGACACAGGAAGTTGTTAGAACTTCACTGCACAAGGTCCAATCTGGGCCAAATTTCACATCTAGGATAAGAGTCCGTGTCTGAGCCCAACTACATGACAATATTCAGTGAGTGTCATAGCGCCACCTACTGGCAACAGGAAATGTCATATTTTACACTTTGACGTACTCCTAGGTGCTTGACCGGATCAATCTAAAATTTGGCCAGAAAAGCCCTGGGACCTTGATGATCATGTCTTATCAATATTGTGAGTATTGGTCAAATGGGCTTCCTGTGGTGGTGCGGCCAATGGCGATATTTCACAATGAAAGAGGAACTTGTTATAACTCCACTGTACATGGTCCAGTCTGAGCCAAACTTCACATGCTGGATAACTGTCCGGCCCTGGTTGAATGGTGTTTCCGTAGCAATGCTTATTCGCCATGAAACAGGAAGTTCTTATAACTCTACTGTACATGGTCCAATCTGAGCCAAACTTCACATGTAGGATAAGGGTCCCGCCCTGAACCCATGTGCATGACAGTATTCATTAATTGTCCTAGCGCCTCCTACTGCCAACAGGAAATGCCATCTTTTATACTTTGATGTACTTTTCCTAGCTGCTTTAACCAATCAAACTAAATTTTGATCAGAATAGCCCTAGGATGTTCATGTTGCTTCACTGTTAATATTTATTTTTTTAAAGTATTCTGTCGAACGGCATTTCCGTGGCAACGTGTTATTCATAACAAACAGGAAGTTGCCATAACTTCTGTGTATGTGGTCCAATCTGCCTGAAATTTCACATGTATGCCAAAAGTCCCACCCTGAACACATTAACGGGCCATTTCCCCGTCATACTCATTGCACAACAGGCAACAGGAAGTAAGCCTTATGTGGCAATCAAAGTTTGATTACATGAAATTTTCACGATATGGTCTCCACCTCATGTACTGGAACATGATGTGGAATTGGTGGGTGTTTACTAGCGCCACATAGTGGAGACAGGAAGTAATGTTCAAGTCTTTTGCGTGACATGCAAAACGCAGGATCGTGTCACACCCCGTCAGGCAGGGGGGGTCCGAGGGCCCGTTCAACACTGCTTGCAGTTTTCATTATAAAATGTGTTTCTAAGTGCTGAAAGAAGGCAACTGGACTTGCTTGAGTTTCTTGAAGATGTTTCACCTCTCATCCAAGAGGCTTCAT
>JBBPCS010003326.1:0-12423 GCA_037974645.1 Hollardia meadi
ATAGCAAGATACTGCTGGAATCTGAATGTCTGTAGAATATCCAACCTAAAAGTAACTTCATTGTGGTGCTCAAACAGCCCTGGACTGAATCAGTCGCTGTAATGGTGACAAAACAGACTTGTTCAACAGAACAGAAAACACACATCCACAGCAGTGAGCACCCAGAGCTGAAGAATGAGCGCTGCGGCAACAACAGACTGTCAAGTGGCAACCTTTTGGGGCTGAAACCCCCATCATTTAGCCAGTAACCAATGTTGGAATCTCTGCCAAATGTGCATTTAGAGCGGGAAAAAAACACAAGACTCAAGACCTACAAGAGCATGGGCCGTTATCTCAGGCCAACAGCCAGACTTTGACTGTGTCAGAGATCAAACCAAAGTGATCAATCAAAGGTAGGAGATGTCATCAACCTAAACCCCACCTCCAAGGTTTCAAAAAATCAATTTCACCATGAGAGTTGACCAAGGAGTGTGCAGCTGTGAGTGTGTAATCCATTTTTGGATTAGCCGGATGGATGGGTGGAGCTGGATGAGCCTCACATACTGCTCTTCAGAAACCTATGAGTGATGTCAAAGTTGCTCTGTCCATTATTTATTGTAGTCTATGCCTGTCATTCAGCAGCTCAGCAATGTTAGCACAAATCAGACAAAGTCGACTCGTTTTGCCAGTTAAATGCTTCAAATGTGATGCTAGGGCAGTAAGAAATGTTCAGTTGACATAAGCTGTACCTTAAAACACCATTTTTTCTTTCATCAGTGGGCATGGGCTCCACTCAATCATCATCATGCTTCCTCATTCATCAATGGATAGTGACCTAACAGAAATATTTTTAAATGAAAAGCTTTGAGATTATTTTCTCAGCAGGGCAGAGATTTAAAAGTATTTCAAGTAATCATATCTTACCAATATGTATTGTTTTTGCCTTGAAGCCTAATGTGTTTGTTTTTTATAAATCATGACAATATACTAGTAATTTCCCTCTAGCCATTTAACCATTTGTTTCCATGTATAGGAGGTGCCCTCTGTAATTGATTGTAGTTAATATTGTGAACAAATAATATTTCCTTGGTGGCAGGTGTACAGCTCAATTTATTCATTTTATTTCAGGTGCAAAAACTAAATATTTTCTAATCAATTTCCTTGTAAATCCTTCCAACAACCTGACAAATACTTTCCACACAGGTCATGGGTAATAATTAAAAAATGTTTTTATAAAGATATTGAGGATGTGATTCAAGACATATTTAGAAACTGCTGAACACTGTAGGTCTTAAAGAGTAATGCACGCTGGGTAAACAGCTTTACCTAGCTGCCATGTATCATATCCTAACATTTATTCATACCAGGTTAAATCTACTGGTACTTCATATCATTGACATTCATAATGTGATCAACTCAATCTGTGTCACTGGACACACTACCTTTCAATCTGTAACACACACTAAACACTTCAACGATTAAGCAAATGTCCAGTCCATCAAAAAGTGATTAATTGTAGTAATTGTGAATGTAACTAGAAAAGAGCAGGGTGGAGGGGCAGAGCCGCTGTTCAACTGCTGAGACCATTGACTGAATATTATGACGGATGACATGAGAGCTTCCCAAAAGTGGAGAAGACATTTCGATTGCCCCCTGGTCACAGGCTGCAGTATAGGACATAAACTTCTCCCCCTCAATAATATCACATACATACTACATACTAGATACAGAAAAGCCCTCGTGGGAGCAGATCTGCTGGACACGAATGTTGCTTTAACTACCTAACTCATGTTAATAAATACCAACATCTAGTGTTTCTTTCTCTTTTCTCCTTTCTGCCACATTAAAATGCAACATTGACACAGGCCTTAGTCTATGTCTACAGCATACACCACATTTAACTATTCTGGCTGAAAAGATGTACACAAATAATTGCTTTAGTTGTTGAATCTTGGGTAACAAAATGGCTCTGTTGTGCTTATTCAGAATATCCTGTCAGTTTAAAAACTCAGTAGTCAGCTGAAGGTGAAATCCCTCCAGGTGTTCTTTAAGTTTCTCCCTCACATCTCTCATGTCCACCAATTTAGTGTTGATAACAGAATGCTGGTCACTATATTCACCATCACAGGCTGTTTCGACTCTGGACAAACCTCCACTGTTCTCCATCACGTGTCCCATGTCTCGCTTAAGATCCATTTCTGACAACAGTATGGTTTGTGCTTCGTCTGTAACTACCTCCATCTTGCCTCCATCTTCAGCAGGGACAGGCACCAGAATGACCTGTTGCTCAGCACTGTCCATCCAAAACAGCTGATGCTGCAGGTCCAGGTGATGCTCCTGACACATAGCATCAGTCTCCCCTTCACACATGTCAGAGAGCAGAAGGTTCTGATGAGAGCTTAAGAACTGCACACTCTGCTCATGAATATCATTCACAGACACTCCAACAGGGATCACATGTTTAGTTACACCTGAGTCAGTGGTTTCTACACTTTGGCTAGGTGGTCTTTCCAACCTGACTATCTTTATATCTTTGGCATTTTCATCTGTGCTACAAGTACCAGTTTCAACACGTATCTGAATCTTCAGGGAGTCCTCATGCTCTGTGGGCTGGGCATCTTTCTCAGTATTTGAAATTCTGTGTGTTACCTGATGACCAACCTGCACCAAACCTCTTCCACAGTAGAAGCAGTATCCATTCTCCTCACCAGTCCAGCTGTTGGTATTGGGAAGAAAACGACCCCCCAACTGCATCTGATCAACACATCTGTCTTCAAACACCCCTGTATCCTCAGATTTAACACCAGTCTCACTCTCCTCATGGTAACAACCTCCTTTACCTCGTCTCTTCTCCCCCCATGGTGTCCAGCTCCCCCTGTTTTTACACCCATCTTGTGACACAAGCAGAGTCTCTTTCAGCCGCTTATCACGGAGCCTTAGCACAGTGCTCCGCAGGCGGTTCTCCCTCCGCCTTGCTGCATGCAGCTGTCGCAAGGCTTTCTCCAAGCAGTCAATAGCCTGGTTGTAACGTCTCCTCCACAACAGGGGGCAGAGCTGAGCATAGCTGTGTTCCTTCGACAGATAGAAGCCTAGAGGAGGGGGCAGGCGCCTCATGTAATGTGACGGGGAGAGGGGGCGAGACTCTGGGGTTGGTGGACTACATTCTTGCTGTGAGAGCTGCTCCACCCCTGACAGCTCTTGAAAAGATGCAGGTATATTTTCATTAGTCTCCTCAGCTGCTGCCACTGACCTCTGATCTGTTGCTTCTTCTGGAGAATGACCCTTGTCTTTCTGCTGAGTGTTCTCCTGGTCATCTGAGATGGAATTCTTCCTACAGGAAAAAAAGATAAACTTACAAATGTATTTTCATTACTTTTTCTCTTACACGGTGGAACACATAGATGGGTGTCAAATCAAAGGACAAACCTTTGCACATTCAATTCATAGCACTCTTATTAGTAATACAGCTGATGCACATAGTAGTGTGTACTTTTTATTGCTGTGCTGTTTCTTCTGCACAAAAATGCTAAAATTAGCTCTTTAATATTGCAGTTGTATAATCACTACAGGTCTATGTTGCCAGCAGTGTGTCATGTGTGGTCAATATCTATAGGTTGTTTTTATTGAGTATGTTCTTTTTTTTGCCCCATAAAGTTTATCAGTCAAACAAACCCAGTATTAAATGTCTTACTCTTCTGCCACTCAACTAGAGGGCTAAACAGTATTCTTCAAAATATTTTCCCTCATCTGACATTTTGATGATGCCTGTGCAGAGTGCTGTATAGCATATTGCTCCGAAAGCCACAGACATTCAGCTGTGTTGATATCGAGAGACTGTAGAGGTCACAGCATATGATTCATTCATCTGCATTCATTGTGTTTCTATACTCATACTATATATTAAAGTTTAATGCATATATAAACATACATACAGTATATCAGCTTGAATCAAGCAAACAAAAGGTTAAAATTTATATTTCATCATGTTGGCAAGAACAGGTTCTGTGTTCTTGGCTGATATAGATTAATATAGCTGAAAACATTAGATCTAGGACAAGGAGAGTGTAGGCTAACAGAATCTGTGTGTTTCTCTTCGAGATAATATCAAAATAATTTTTCTTTATTTACGAGTAAGATAACTGCAGCTTCACAGGTGAATGCATTGTAGTGATCCTGCCAATATTTTTACACACAAGGTGCAGATTAGCTGAAATGTATTTGGGAACCCAAAAATAACTTGTTGAATGTCATATCCATTATACACACTGCATAGTCTAAAAAAAAAATTTACTTTTTTTTTTTTTTTTTTTTAACTAATGCTGCTCTTCTTCTCCCGGTCTTAAAAATCAGATGTCACACTGACAGTTAGGTAATAGTGCAGAGACTCCTGGCTACCTCCCTCTGAGAGGAACTTGCATGTGTGAATATTAAGGCTGACTTCTTATATCGATTGGTTGATTGTCATGCTCTTGGTCCAACCAAATTCTTTTTGAAAGTAAAGCTGTCACATTTCCCAGGCATAATGGTGTACTTTATAAAAGCACAATAACCACATTGTCTGTTGATCTCATTGTCTCTTTTCTGTTCTTTTATAGGTTTTAGCCATGCAAGCAGCATGGCTCTAAAGACTGATATGTTCTCCACTTTAATCCAGTACAACACTTTGATAGATTGGTCTAATATTTGTTACAGACATTGTAATTACTTTGGTGATCCTCTGCCTTGTCTTTTTTTTTTTAGATCTTTTTTTCCCCCTAATATTTTACAAAAAACAAGTTAAAACAAGTTCCTGTCCAACCACCTGTTCCCAAAGTACTGGATCAGTAATATATTTGCAGCCAGACATCCATACAAAAATACACTGATCAGCCACAACATGAAAACCACTGACATATGAAGTGAATGACATTGATCATGGCTACAGTAGAATGTTCTAGTGGAAAACTCTGGGTCCTGGTATTCATGTGATTGTTTCTTGATCCATAAAACCCACCCAAACATTGTTCCAGACAAAGTAAACCCCCCCCCCATGCCAACAGCACTCCATGGATCATAATTTTTCAGGTATGTCCCATGTGGCTCAATCAGAATTAGATCTGGGGCATTTTGAGGCCAGGTGGACGCTTTAAGCTCTTTGTCACGTTCCCCGGGCTGTTCCTGAGCATTTCTTGTGGTGTGGCAGCACACATTGTCCTGCTGGGGGACCAATGTCATCGGGGTGTGCCGGTGCCATGGGGGGTGTGCTTGATCTGCAAGGGTATTATTTGGGCAGATGGTTTGAGTCAATTGGCATTCACATGAATGCCAGGATCCAGGGTTTCCCAGCAGAATATTATTATAATTATAATATATTATATTATCATAATTATTCATTTCAACTGTCAGTGGTTCTAATGTTGTGGCTGATTGGTGTATATCTGTGTAAACAAAGTCACATAGATAAGTTCAATGATACACACAGAGCCAGAGTGATAACAAGTAAAAGCAAAAACAATAGAAAAAATACATTAAAAGGTTTAAAACAAAACAAAACAAACAAAAACAGCACATATACACATGGATTACGTAGTTATGCTGGTAACTGCCATGCCTTCAACAACGGACATCAATGGTTGCCAAGTGACAGAATTCTCTGGTGGAATAGTATAATAGTATATCTGATTTTTTCCCAGGTGGACATGACACATAACCTCTCTTAACCATTGTCAATATGTTGGGGGAACAGAATCCTTCCATTTGGATATTACAATATAAGCCTAACAGGGAGCAGAAAGCCATCATATTTATATAGCAGCCAGTGAGAGGAACATCCACTGGGGCAACACTGGAACACCAAAAACTGCATAGCTTAGGGCAAGACCAGAACATATGTAACAATGTGGCAGGAGCTGTTCTGCCTCCTCTGCCTTTTAATCTAGCGCCATCATCAGGTAAAATTTTCTTTATGTCCAATACTATGACTAAGTACCTGTAAAACGAATTATATTTCTAGGAGCTTCAGCTGTATTTGTGTTAAGTGCTAATTAGAAAATGTTGACTAGTGAACATGACAAACATTCATTGTGAGCATGGTAACATGACATTTATCTCAAAACACCACTGAGCCTAAGTAAAGCCTCTCTAACTGTAACTTTGTTAAGAAAAGTGCTATACAAAGAGTTTATTATCAATATGCTATTAATACATTTGAATTTACAAATAACACTGTAGTAACATAAATAATAAAAATAAAATTGGGTCTATTGTTTTGAAGGTTGCTTTTAAAGGTAAAAAAGTCCCTAATGCCAGAATTGGGAAGTGAGCAACAGATAATAATGAGGTCTTTACATGGTTGCAAAAACAATTACAATTCCTGTAATATTTGTTTGCTGTCTATGATTGTAGATATCAAATTATGTAAATGTCTCCAAGTCATTTTACAAGTACATTTACGAGTATCTTTTATACCCCGTCTTATATCCTGAGACAGCAGACAAGTGAGGTTTCTGAACTGCTTACCAGAAGTTGGTGGACTGTACATCCAGACACTGTTTATTAGCAATGAAAACGTCTGATAGCATCAGTTTCGTTTACCTGACAGAAATGTCTTCTTGTTTCAGCAGTGTTCCTGATTTTTGGCATTTGGTTGTTGAAAAGGAATCAAATACTGTAGGAAATGCATCTTCCTTTAGTCTTCTGATCCCACTGTGATTAAAAAGGTCAAACACATTTTAGGCTGCTGTCTAAACACTGTCAGCAGTAGACTCATATCTTGCACCAATGGTAAATAACAGAAAATTGATTGATAAATTAATGATATCTATAATCTCTTCATGTCCTAAATGAGTCTACAGACCTGCATCCAGTCAGTTCAAAACTCTCTGGGGTGAAGTGTTTGGAGCAAAAGTAGACAAAGTCAGTCTGAGGATCCCAGGATTCTCCACGGTGGGAGTTGGTGATCCAAAGGTTCCTCCGAGTTTCTCCTTTTGGTAATCTGGCCATTGCAATGACAAATTATTATTGACCAAAGTAACAACATTTTGTCCCTGTAATTTTGTCATCACATTTGTCATTTCAATTCTCAAGTTAAATTGACTGTTTTTATATAGCACTTTTGGAGAGCCCCGACCACTGAAAGTGCTTTACAAGCCACACTCACGCATTCACAGGTACATTTATACACTCATGGCAGCAGCTACCATCCAAGGTGCAAACCTGCTCATCAGGAGCAATATAAAATTTATATATGATATTATACTTATGCTTACCCATTCACACACACACAATTTGGGGCAATTTGGGACTCAGTATCTTGCCCGATGACATATCAACATGCAGACTGGAGGAGCCAGGGATTAAACCACCAACCTTAGCGGACAATCTGTTCTACCTCCTGAGTAACAGCTGCCCCCAGTTATATATCACTGCCTATCCTTCGCACGGTTGCGACTGGCTAGAGCTGATCTTAGCTGTCATTGGGCAAGAGGCGGCGTGCACACTGGACAGGTTGCCATTTCATTACAGAGCTGACACATAGCTCAAACAATCATTCATGTTCACTTTCACACCTACAGGCAATTTAGGGTTGCTAATTAATGTGCATGTATTTGGACAATGGGGGGAAGCCAGATATTTAAGAACATCATAAAAACTACAAAGAACATCCAAGACTGGCACTAAATTTTGTGATTTACTGTATTTGTGTGTGAGTGTGGAGCGTGCTCTCCAGTGAGCATGTTGTAGTGGTTCAGTTCTTAGTTCTCCAACAAGCCCACTGCGTTTGCATTGCGTCTGAACTGTATGGCAACAGCACTTGCTACAGGCACTTTTTGAAGACAGAAGCCTATGCACTGTACAGTATGTTCTTGGGGACCCAATATTCTCTTCTTTTGTGTTTTGAACTGAAAATGGCCTCAAGTACTGTTATATATAATGCAATAACAAAAACACAAAATCTTTAAAGAAATTTTCAGTAGTAGGTGGAAGAAAAATGTGTTTGTTGTTGCAAGTGTTTTCTGGATACGGATGTTGGCACAAACATCCACATCTGTAACTGTAAGTATCTGTAACTGTAAGTTTTTAATGTCTGTACTGCTAGTTGCTGAAGAAATAGCTCTAAGCCTGAGCTAACTATTTCCACCACCTAAATGCCTGTTTTTACAAGTCTATAGATCAAATAATTATATAAATATCACAGCTCTAGAGTTGTTGGATGTTCATTTTTGATCAGCTCTGCAGTTTATGAATTATTGACTCTTCATTTCAGCACTAGTTGAAAGCTACAACATCAAAATCACCAGCTACATTTATTGCAATATCAAATGCAAGTCAGCCAAAGAATTTACATTGTGCGGGAAACAATCACTGTAGTAAATAATGCATACGATAGAGATGGAACAGCAGAAATTAACACGTTTTTAGATGGTTGAGACCCTGATGTTCTGCAAAATGTGCAAAATGCTCACTTGTGAAAGGTGATCCCAGCATTACGAGTCTCACGATTGTCCCGAGATTTGCAGCCACCTGCTGAGCAATGCCTTGGCATCTGAAAATAATAGAGTGAAGAGAAAAAAGGAGTTGGTAATATATTTTGACAAGTGTCATCAACTTGTAGTTAATTCCGGCATGAGAAGAATTTATTCTGAGCGGAGAACCTCAAACACAAACTATCCTGTTGGATGTAATATCAGTTGATCATATTAAAAGGTGAAATTACATGTCATGTTTAATACGATCAACTGAACGCAGCCGATAGATGCTGTTTCAGCTGTAAATCAACATTCTCATACCCAAACTTCTCACTTACTGTGCACATCAATCTGCCGCAGTAGCATGCCTTTAAATTTAATCTGTACTGTACCCTTGATAATTGTGTTCGTACAAATGAATAATCTCCATCGGGTTTCAGACTTGAAATGGTCATTAAGAAGAAATATAACGAGCACTTATTTTGGTCATTTAAAGGTGCAATAAGTCATATTTTACTGTAATTTTTTAAATGACCATAGATATTTCTGATCAACCAGTTGATCTTTAGTTAATTTTCAGCAGAGCTAGGCAAGCAGTTTATCGCTGCTGCCAGCAAGAATGGGCCAGTGTACAGTCCATGGTGCTAGCAGTCTTTGGTGTGCTCTTTGGAGGCACTGGTGGCCTAAAGGCTAGAGAAGCGAGCTTGTGACTGGAGGTTCAATCCCCTGGACCGTCAGAATAAATCTGGGTGGGGAAAGTGAATAAGTAGTGCTTGCCCCTCCCTCATTACCACCACTGAGGTACCCTCGAGCAAGGCTGTTATCTCTCCAGCGGAGCTGCTCAGTGGCCACCAGACCAGAATATAGTTGTACCGGACAGCTTCCAGGTGAGTGTGAATGTGTGTACTTGTTTGAATGTGATCAGGGCATTTCCAAAAAAGAGAGGATACCTCTCAGAGAACCTGTGATGATCATCTCATTTTAAACCATGGGCATTAAATTTGCTGCTTTAATAGCCTCCACTACTCTGGCTCAGTCTTTCCAACAATCTTTGGAACCTGGCTCCCATTGAGCCAAAAGAGCATTAGTGCTATCCAACAACGATTTTGAGTGATAAGGTCTGGCATTCAGTTGACTTCAGGTTCATCGCCAAGGTGTAGGATGAGGTTGAGGTCAGAGCTATGTGCCAAGTTCTTCCACACAAAACTGGGAAACCGTTTATGAAACATTTGTGAGTAATTAGACAGGCCAATCCACATACAATACGGCCATGTAGTGTATGTTCGGTTGTGAGAATATGATAAGTGCAAAAATCTCCATGAGGTTCTGGGGGAGGTGGAGCAATAAATGAATTAAGAATTAGTCAATTTTAAGCCTGTGAAAATACAGCTGATATATGCTGAAATGTTGGAGTATACTGGCTAACAGATTGATAACATCAATTAAGAAAAAAAACCTTAACATTATTACATTATTAACTTTTCCCTTTCCTTAAAATATTATGTTAAAGACAGTAACAATTGCTATTGTCTTTATCATGTAAAATAACTGGCAGATTAACTGATAATCAAAACAATCTTTAGACTAGTTGCACCCCTACAATACGTTTTGAAAGATGACTTTTCTTTATTACACTAATTATTAATTCTTATCATGACAACATTTCACATTTACAAATGTAAATTTACTAACAAAAACACTCTTAGCTTGTCAATTCAAAGGAACTTTATATTGCCACTATCACACACATTCCCTTTTCTTAAATATGCTGCCCCTCAAATCCTCAAATCATCTACAGAAGGACCTGAAATTCTCGGAGATGATTAGGCCTACTATCCAGAAATGTCATCAATTTTAAAAAATTACAAAAACAGTACTCTTTGCCAATGTGCTTGGTCTTAAATTTCAGATAAAATTATTTTAGTAAATTGTCCCTTATTTTGTATTGCATTTTAGCTGGATATTGTATTCTCTCAATTGTACAGTGTACAACAGTTGCATGTGTATCTTCGTATTGTGTTTAGTGTATCAATGTTTATGCTGCCCTCTTGGCCAGGTCATTCTTGAGGTTTGTATATTTCTCTTGATTTTAGAAACGATGTTAAGGGGAAAAACGTTAAAATGTTTTACTGTGCCCTTAAACCTAGCTAAACCGTATGGCGTGTTCCGAGTGAAATTGCTAGTAAAGAAAATAGACATAATGTTGAATATTTTGACTTTTTACATCTAACCACTCGTTGTTTTAGCCAATTGCAGTTGCCGGCCAGTGGTTCCAGCTAACTTCATATATAACATATGTGACTCCCGGTTCCTCCTTCATAACTGGATTTTAAACAACTATCAATTCACTCATTTTCGCTTTAGAGAAATTGTAATGAAATGGGGAAGACTTTGTATTGCCATGCAGCGGCTGTTACATTCTTTTTCTGCTGCTGCCTAACTTTGCTAACATTACAATCATTTGGGTCATACACGAGCTCGCCAGGAGCTAGTAAAAGGCTAAACCATTGTAAACGCCGTGGACATGACGCCAGCTACAATTTTCGGTTTCTCCAGTAGGCTAAATAATGATTTATGCGTAATTGAAAAATTACCCCTGCACTGCAGATTTCGACCTCGCAAAGATGTCTGATATTTTCTTCCTTCACCTTCTTCCTCCTTTACCTCCTTTACCTCCTTCTTCTTCTTCTACTACTTCTTGTTCTTGTTCTTCTTCTTCGTCCTCGTTTTCTTCTTTCCGGCACACTAGGCACCGTTTAGCGCATTGCTGCCTCCTATTGTTGTAGTTACGTCACTACTACTTTCGCCCTGTGAGACCTACTGTATCCTGCGATACAGATCTGTGGCTAAGGAAGTATATTAATTCCTTAGCTCTCTCCTTTTGAGACACCCCGTCGCTCAGCAGTTGTCTAAAGGAACTTTTTTCAATCCCCATTTTACTTAATTCTATAAATAAGACCCTCCTTTCCTTTGCATAGAGGGGGCAATGCATCAGGACATGTACAGATTCTAGGACACCACAATGTTCACAATTGCCGTCTCTGTGCTTCCCAACTATCACCAACGCACTTGCAAGTCCGCAATGGCCCAGTCTTAGCCTTGTCAACTTGATATCATCTTGCCGAGACAAGCTCACTCTCTCTCCAGGTTTTACTGATGGTTGAATGTTGTATAGCATCCTCCCTCTGCTGTCTGCTTCCCACTTTCGCTGCCATTGATGGTTCAGCCTCTCACTGATGATGCTGCGGCACTCCATCCTGCCAAATGGCACCTGCACATCTACACTATCTCTGCTTAAACTTGCCCTAACAACCCTATCTGCCACCTCATTGCCCTCAACCCCAACATGTGCTGTCACCCACCCACAAACAACCCACACTACATCCCAGCCTCTGCAGTTTAAAGACCATTAAAATTTCCCCAACTATGTCTCTGCTTCCCTGTCTCCCAATGCCATCAAGGCAGATAGTGAATCAGTGCACAAGACAACTCTGAATGATAAGAGCAACACGATTGCTATCATTGCCTTCATCATAAGCATTAAATTCCTATCTGCCCTCCAGCAACATCCAGACAAACATCTCATAATATTTATGACCATTTTTTCCATATGCACTCTTTATGTCAATTTTTCATCAAGCCATACACGTAAAAACTTAAAAACCTTAACCTTTTCCAGTGACTCTCCATACTGTACCTTTAGCCCCTGACAATTTATTTTCTTCTTCCTGCCGAAAAACACATATTTAGACTTTGACACAGACAACCTAAAACCCCACTTATCAGCCCAAGCCTGTACCCTATCCAAGGCACTCTGCATCTGCTTCATCAAGTAACCAACATTATGACCTCTCTTCCATACTGTTCCATCATCTGCAAACAGAGACCTATCAAAGCCATCCCCCACGTCAAAAATATCATTAACCATTATATTAAACAGGATGGGACTGATAACACTACCCTGCGGGGTCCCATTATCTACACTTACAGTCTCTGA
>JBBPCS010003327.1:0-12423 GCA_037974645.1 Hollardia meadi
GTGTGTGTGTGTGTGTGTGTGTGTGTGTGTGTGTGTGTGTGTGTGTGTGTGTGTGTGTGTGTGTGTGTGTGTAAGGGCATGTCTTCTGCAGGCCATTCCAGTTGAAGGTCGTATTTGTCCCTTTTCCCAACTGAGATTCTAATCGGGGGAATGAGCTCTTGAGGTTCAAACGCCCTCTGAGCTCATGAACACAGTAACGTGTGTTCAAACAGAAACACACACACACAAGCACACACTTGTCAGTCTTTTCTTGTCTTTGGAGGAATTACTTTTCCTTCCAATGCCTGTTTTGATAAGGCATATAGACAGATCTCAAAATGAATGTGCAGAGGATCTTTATGCCTCTTCGCCGGCAACAGCTTTGGCTGGAGACATTATGTTTTCCGTTGCTACAATCGTTGTAGCGAGAGTGAAAAGGATTGTCCAAGATCGCTTTGATTTTTGTCCCTCGTCCTCCTCTTCCACCACCGTTAAGTTCCAACCTGACGGGGTTGTCCACCACAAGCTTGGTTTTGCTGATAGTGAGCTTCAGGTGATTCTTGTTGTACCATATGATGAAGCTCTCAGTTGTCAGTAGTCCTCTGTGAAAATAGTATCTAAATTAAGATAGCGTGTTTCTCACAATCATACATGTCAATATAGTGATAACATTCATCTCGCCCAAATATACGCTTATTACCTTTTATTAAGTTTCTTCACTACATATATTGTATGAGTCTGGAGAGACTGCCAACTGACTGGTGTGCAAAGACATACAACCGCAAGGTGGTTATTTTATTTTATTTTTTCATACAACAAGTGTTGACAAGTGTGCACCGGAGAGCAAACAGAATCCTTGTATGACACAGAAGTTACAAGAAAGAACAAGTTTTGTGATATTTAGAAAAGTAGTTTTTCCAGCACAATAGTGAAAAAAGGCACATGGGAAGATGGTTAAAACCTTTGAGAATGTTGAGTGGAGATGAAATGAAGCATCAAGCTTCATTCTGTTGTAGGTTGCCTCCCCTGCTGATGTGCGTGCATCATGTGGACCACTGCTTTCACACTACACCTTCAATCGAACTCTGTGAAGAATAGCAGTTTGACAAAATAAATGTGTTTGATTGAAGGCTCCCAAAAGCTTTCTCTGCTTCTCAGCTTATCAATTGGAGCACAGAAGAATAGAAAGACAAAAAATTGTTGGTGAGCAGGAAGGGTTGGATTTATTTTCCTCTCAGAGCTTTCGTAATGTGGGACAAACAATTATCTCCAATCCTCTTTACTCTTTTGTATTTTGTACTCCAGCTTATTTAAGAGGTGAAGCTGGCTCGGCTGAAACGACACCGATGCTCGTACACAAAAGTGTGCAGAGTACTAATGAGGTGAGGAAGATGATGGTTTGATGACGGCTAATGGGTTTAACAGCAGAGGGGGAAAAAAACACCCACCAGGGTACTTTTAGAGCATAATCATAGTTCTTGTGCTTTCACAAGCTGTAACAACAAGGTCATTACTGGAAAATTTGCATTCAGCCTTGCTGCAAAACAACAGCTACAACGTTAGTCAGGAGATACAGCATAAACTGCATAATCCCAAACGATACTAGAATTACTGCATTTTTTCCAGTACATATCTTTGACAAGAATGGCTTCATGCTTATCAGGATGGAGCACAATAAAACATCTGTGTGTGTACTGCATACTTTACTTTTCAAGAAAAAACATCCTTCTTTGATTGAATGTATATTTTTTTGGAATACAAAGCCACATTTGGTTATTGTTCTTCATAAACTGAATAACCAAGCTCTTAAGAGGGAGCATAAATACTTATTTATTTCAGTCAGAAGAATACCACTAATTAGGAAGAAAAACAACAAGTCTTTCTGCTGTTGTTGGTTATTATTGATTATTTTGTGGAGGATAATTAACTTATCTGAATCAATTCCCTATAAATCAGCTCTTACTTTTGACTGAGAGGCAAATATGTTGTGATCTTTGTGATGAAAATTGGTACTTGTGAAAACGGTCATCATAACAGCCATCTTAATTTCCGTAAAATGCTTCTTTGCAAGTCTACTGTGTCATAATGTTGCATCATGTGAACATTCACTTAAATGTTATTGTGCTACAATAAAATGTCATTCACATTACTTGTGAATGAAGTATGGGCTGTTTTCAAAGGCCAGAATCAGCCACACGCTCTGTTTTTATACACCAATGTGTCCATCAAGCCCTACTTTTAAAGAGAAAGTAACTTTGGAATCCTTTATTTATAAATACCACTAAAGTAAAACAGCCCACTCAGCCATAACTCTTCTCAAAAAAAAAAAAGAAGCTGTGCATTGTTTTCAGACTTCTCGGTTTTGAGTGAACTCTCCTCCCTCTTCCTTTTCTTATGCCTTTGGTTGGGGGTTGATTGTCTTCAGATTTATTCTTTTTCTGCCTTCAGCTGATTTCACCCAAGCCTCTTTGTCTATCACACCACTCCATCTGCATATTCGTGAGGACAGACACAAACACACACGCTCTCAAAAATTCTCCCCATGCTTGATATGATAGTAGAAGATGCCTTGTTGCCAGTGTTGGAGCTTATGAACACATGCTTAGTGGATGGATGACTGTGTTTGCCAATTACATGCATGTTTGGCTTTTGGCTTGTATTTTCTGATAGCTCAAAGCCTGTAAACACCAATGTGGAATCGCTGCCAGCTGTGCAGTGATATCAATAATTAGTGTGTGTGTGTGTGTGTGTGTGTGTGTGTCTTTGAGCTCTAGAGATAAAGTTTGTGTGTATGTGTGCATGTGGCTTCATTGCTTGTGTGCTTTTTTCATGCATTGCTTTTACATAAAAGGGAATCCTTAATTAGGAATTTGGTGTTGCCTGCTTTATCTGACCTCCAGCCAAAGCACAATGTTGTCATCGATACCTCAGTATGTCACAGAGGAACGAGACCCCCCCTCTTTTGCCTGGCTTTTTATTTGTTATCTCTGGCTCTCCAGTCTCTCCCCGAGTGCTGTCCCTTTTTCTTGTCTTTTGATATTTTGCCCTTTATTACCATCCCTGTTTTAATTTCCTCCCTTCTTTCGCTTCTCCTCCTTTCATCATTCTTAGCTGTAGTCTAATCATGTTTTACCTTTGGGCCCAGGCAACCTTGAAATAGGTACTTAATACTTTTTTGGAAACCCTGCCTCATAAACAATACACCTCCAGTAAATAAAGTCGCTGAATTTAACTGCGATTGGTCCTTAAATGTAGAAGTCCCACGGAAGCACGAATTTGAAATCTCACCAGGGAGGAGGAATGAAAGACTTGTAGCCTCTGTCATCCTCTCCATTATTTTTCTTTCATATTCCCAATTTCCTTGATTTGCTTTCTACTTTTTCCGTCTGTCCTTACCACTCAACGTTTCTCTCTGAGCTGAGTCTATACAGTTAATAGCAACATTCAGCTTGAGAGGAGCTGCTTGCTTTGCGATATGTTAGCTAGGCACCAGGCCCAGAGACTATTGTAGTTGGTTAAAGACTGTAAAAGTCCCTTTAGCTGTGTCCTCGCTCGCCCTCACTAAGTATGGCACTCATATTCATGATGCATTGAAGCTAATAGCCTTGGCATTCATCGGCATTATTCACATTTCAATTCTTCTCCCACACTGATGCGCTCTTCCTCTATCATCTCTTTCTTTTCTGTGTTCCCTCCTCTTAGCCTACACTGCACTGCCTTCAGTCCTTTCACTGCACTTCCCCTTTCTCCCAATATTCCAGAGCAGGTGGTCTGTGAGCCAGCTCTACCCCCTATAGTCCCCATTTCCACCAGTAATGATCCCCTTCGTGCTGTCCTCTTGGCCCCCCCTGCCAACCACAATGTCCTGCTGCAGCTTTCTTGTGCCAGGGACCTTCCTAATTGGTCACTCAGTTTGTGCTGGACTCTCGTCCCTTAACCCCGACAGACAACACTGCCACCAATTTTCAAGTTTGTCTAAAGGAACTAAGCTGTTCTTTATCTTCCCTGTCTCCCATGTCACAGCATACGCAAATTTCAAAGAGAAACCTGTGTGTTTGGTGGATTATGCGGTGGCAATGTGAAATTCAACTTCCTGTCTCTGCCTGCTTTCTTATCAATAACTCAGCTGACGTCCATCACCATGTCAGAGAGAAATTGATGAATAACTATGTATATATGTGCTGGCGGATGACAAAAGTTCTTTAAGTAAGATTCATGTTAAAGTAAAGAATCTAGAGTGCAGAAAGGTTCAAAACGTATCGTTATTTAATGTCTCTTTCTATTCTGATGAGAAGAGAAACAGAAGTGTGAAGCTCCTGTGCACAACTGAGCAAGAGGACAAGAATATCAGAGTCTTTAGTATTAGACAGACACTTCCTTAACCGGCAGCTTCATTAAATGGCACCCGCAACACACCGGTCTTTACGTCAATAGTTAAGCAGCGATTTCAGGATGCTAGCCTCCTCAGCAGATTATCAAAGACAAAAAGCCATACCTGAGACTGGCCAATAAAAGGAAAAGATTAAGATGGGCAATAAACACCGATATTGGACAGAGGAAGATTGGAAAAAGGTGCTGCGGACAGACAAATTGAAATTTGAGATGTTTGCATCACAAACAGGAACTTTTGTGAGATGCAGAGCAAATGCAAATATGCTTGAGGAGTGCTCAACACCATCTGTCAAGGATGGTGGAGTATTGGTCACACCCTGTGAATGGCATTTAATTAGAGTCAATTTCCTCCTACAACAGGATAATGACCCAAAGCACAGCTCCAAACTATGTAAGAACTATTTAGGGAAGAAGCAGTCAGCTGGTATTGTGTCTATAATGGAGTGGCCAGTGCAGTGACCAGATCTCAACCCTGTTCATCAGTTGTGGGAACAGCCTGACCGTATGGTGCGTAAGATGTGCCCATCAAGCCTATTCAACTTGTGGAAGGTGCTTCAGGAAGGATACGGTGTTCTTTTGATTATCTTGTCAAATTGACAGCTAGAATGGCAAATGTCTGCAAAGCTGTAATTGCTGCAAATGAAAGATTCTTTGACAAAAGCAAAGGTTAAGAGACATAATCATCATTTCAAGAGGAAATTATTATTTCTATTTTTGGCAATGTATTAAACCGTATTTTCTATTCACTTTACAACTGATTTGATGAATAAAAGGGTGGGTTTCATGGAAAAAACAAACATTTTTGAGCAGTAGTGTATGAAAATATTGAGCTGGACGCAAATCCCATTCTTAAAGAAAAGAACGCTCTAAGCTTTGTGCTTCAAATCACACAAAGCGCTTCGACTGATGAATGATAAAAACCTCTTTCTCTTCAGTGTGTATGGAAGGCTACTGCATCGGCATACTGTTACCTCTATGTGAAAAGAGGGGAAAACCTAATTCTGCGTACTTTTTGTTAGCTATCCGCTTGCCCTACGTGTGGTTATGAAATAGTAGAATTCATATTATTATAGAAGGAAAAAGCTTCCAATCTGTAAACTCTCTTGTTATACATGTGGTGATAATAACATTCTGAATATATTCTGAATTGTTATTGAGTGTCTCTTCTGATGAAATTCAAGGGTACGTTGTGTAAAACCATTTTAGTTTGCCAGCTTGCTCTTCAGAGACTATTTGATTAGCTTACTCATTATAGCCAAGAATTATTCACTCAGTTATGGTCCGGCCCTGATAAGAGTGTGTTTACCAAGTTTAGAAAAACTCTCCGCATATTTTAAAAGGTGCCAAGAGTACCTGCTGGGATATCACTGATTGAGGTGTGGCTTAAAGTACAGCACAGTTTTCTGTTCATTGGCTATTGTTGTTAGTTATGTAAATGAAGTTGCACCTATCTGA
This sequence comes from Hollardia meadi, assembly GCA_037974645.1. Lineage (NCBI taxonomy): Eukaryota > Metazoa > Chordata > Actinopteri > Tetraodontiformes > Triacanthodidae > Hollardia > Hollardia meadi. The sequence continues at coordinate 5,827 of JBBPCS010003327.1, forward strand.
ACTAAAATGCCAACTTTACCAACCAAAACCACACCAATTTTTAGGGAGAATGAAACACAGTATTTCTAAACAAAGAATGATTCCATTGTACTGCATCTTCTTATCTTTATAGTTTTGGTTGTAGTACCTTTGTACCATCTTTTTTTTTTCTTTTTCTCTTTTTTTTTTGTACGTGTGCGGTTGTCAGGTTTTAGTCGTCAAGGCTCAGGTTGTGTTTCAGAAGGAAGGTGGCACCTGGGCCTTGGTAAGACCTGCCACCTCCTTTCAGATCACTCAGATGGACACCTACACATAGTGTACATAGACACACAGCAGCAGACACCAGCAGCCATTTCTCTTTCTGTCTGTCAGGCTCCTTCTCGTCTCTGCTTCCTCCATGTCCTCACAGCCCTCCCTTATAGGAGATTGACACATCTGTTTGTGTAAAGTGCATTTGTTACCACCTTATTTAATGTCCTCATTGATTCACGAAATAAGACAATGAAATGCTGTAGAGGCTTCAGTATGTGGTAATGTATTGTAGAGATCTGCTCTGCCCTATAAAGCTAGAAGGCATTAGACGCAGTTTTGGACAAAACGTACTTAAAACCAGAACCTGTTATTATGCCATAAAAATGTATCATTTTCCTGTAAACGGCATATAAGCAGGAGAGAGATATCAAGTGAAAGCTAGCAGGGAAGATAGCCGCAGCCATTCCTGTAGTCCATAATTGAAAAGTACTCATTTTCGTTTTAATTTACTTAGATTTTCCACATAACTAAATGAGGCAGTAGCTAATTAACTGACTAGTTTGAATAGACAAGCTTCTGTCTGCCTTTGTAGAACAGTTCTGTTTTGTATTGGAATTTCTAAACATCCATTACACGTTATTTCCAAACATAATGATTTGTTATAAGTAGTTACCATAGTTCTTCCAAACATGTTTTTCCAGTTGTACATCATTTGAGTGCTGAAAAAAGCCGCCATCTCTCACTAACTGAACAGAAGGCGAACTGAACTGAGTAATGGGGACAAGATGTTTGGGCTCCTCGTTCATCACGACTGTGCATTCTCCAACCCCCACAGGGACGACGAGCATGCCCTGATCCTGCAGTACTGTCAGACGCTGGGAGGCGAGGGCTCCCCCTGCAGTCAGCCCCAGAGTCCTGCCCAGATCCTACAGGCCGTGGAGAGAGAGGAACGAGGCGAGCTGGAGCGGGTCATCGCTCGTCTGGAGGAGGAGCAGAGGTATGGCATTAGAAATGTCCATTAGAGAAACATGAGATGAGAAGAAGTTATTAAGACCCAAAATATGCGGGAAATATTGCTTATGTTTGTTCTTAAGATGGACAAAAATGTCTTCGGTGAGATTTCATCGTGTTTAAAATCAAATTTCTCTGTTTATATTTTTCTTTTCTTCATCGCTCTTATGTTAATTCACAGCTTCTTGGTGTTATTCGAGTATAGATGCTCATTTTCACACTCCAAAGCACAATACTTAATAAACATACACACACTTCCTGTAGTCTCTCTTACACACCCAGTTTGATTAGTAAATGGATATGTTTTGAGACAGTCAATGTATGATCTATTGTTGTATAGGTGCTTTTGCACAGCCTCTGGCTTGACTTGAGTGATTTAACACTGATTACACACACATACACACACACACAGCTTATGGTTCTGCACCGCGAGGGTGAGGAGGGAGTGAGGCAAGAGATTTGGGTCCTTTATGTTTGTCTATCCACTTCAAATAGGATTTCACTGAGAGAGCAGAAAGCGGAGGTAAACATGACTGTGGTATTTTTGTGTGGCACCCCACTGTGGGGGTTTAGGAAGGAGATGAATGCTTCTGTTTAGAGACAGTCAGTGATAACGATAATATTAACATACACTCTCAAATGGTGGTGGTTATGATTCCTATATCATTCTCCCATAGGTGTTCAGTTGGGACTGTGACGGTCATAACGTATAATCCATATCAGTTTCACATTCACCGAAACATGCAGTGATCCCTAGTGCTTTGGATGAAAGCCTCTGCAGTCTTTGTTACAGTATATTTTTCCTTTAATTTGTCACAATAATTTGTGTTCGTACGTACAGCACAAACATGTGAACATCTTATTAAATATGTGTTGTAAACTACCCAGCAGTGTTTAAAATTAGCTTCACTAGCTCAAATAGTAAAATGCTACTTACACATTAATGCATCAGTAATTGTAATCCAATGACATAATGTATAGGAGTATAACACTTACAGGGTCATTTCTCTGTAGAATGATAACTTCTCCTTTTGATATTTTAATACATCTTTGCTCAAGTTAAATTTTAAATGCAGAACTTTTACTTGTAATAGAGTATTTTTACATCAGTGTTGCTTTTTTTGCTTAGGTAAATGATCTGAATACACCACTGGGTGTGACAAACACATGTTGCATGTCCTTGTTTTCCCAGGACTCTGCAGAGGGAGTATGACCAGTTAAAGGAGCAGCATGGCCAGCGAGGGGCCCCCACTGGAAGCCACTGGGAGTCGGAGGGTTCTTTTGGCCATCCTGATGAGGCCGACCTGTTAGCCGAGGCCAAGCTGCTCCGACAACACAAGGGCCGGCTGGAGGCCCGCATGCACATCTTGGAGGAACACAACAAACAGCTGGAGTCTCAGCTTCATCGCCTCCGACAGCTACTGCACCAGGTGACATAACACTTACACCAGTTTGTCGGTTTTATCCCAAGAAGCCAGAGGTTATGGCTGAGTGGAGACAGAGATAATGTATTCATAGACTCATACATTACAAAAATAGTCATCCCTCAGAAAACAGGAACCAGGAACGCTTTTTGTTGTTATGGACTTTTAGATTTAAAAAAAAAAAAAAGATTCAAACTATCACCCTGAAGAGGCCATTTGCAGAAAGAATGGCTGTAGTTTTAGCTCTTAGCAGACTGAAAAAAAAACATAGATGCTGTAAGTTGTCTACTAATGGAAAAGTACTTCAAACCTGAAGTAGCTTAATCACAAATATTTGATATAAAGGAAAGCTGTATGTGTGTGTATGAACTTTAAATATAGCATGAGGCAACTTTTTTTCCCCAGTGTACACAATACAGCAAATACTCCCAAAAATATTAGCAATTTCTTCATTGTGACTAGTCCAAAGCACACCTGTGCAATAATAGTTTCATCAGCATTTTGATTTGCCACACCTGTCAGTGAAATCTGAGAGAAATAAATCTTGTTGAGCGTATACGCAGCAAATAATAAGTTGGACAATTGTTGCTTAACGGCATCCTATTATGACCCATCTGTGATGTTTGAGTCGTTATTTTCTTCAAAGAATAAATGAAATTAATGAATCTCTTCCCGAAGAATTATGGTTTTTCACAGCCTTTTGAGTGTAGCACATTCACAACTGTGAGTTGAAGTTTATTTCTTCCATAATTTCTTTTCTTTTAGTTCATAAAGCTTGTTGTCGGGGAGCAGAGGGGCAGTAATCACAGTTCACAGACTCGCTCACTCGCACCAGCTGGCGGGGCTGTTTCAGTGCAACTCGGGGGGGAAAAAAAAAGAAAAAAAAAAAGTTATTTAAAAAGTGCAACGCTGATACAGAATGCTTTCAGTAAATTAAAAGATTATTTAGTCATTCAAATAACTCAATCAATCAACATAAATATGTACTTGTCAACCCCCACATAGCCAAACACACACGTCTGGATGTGAACATGCTTCAGTTTACCCTCTCTCTGTTGTGCCTTTGAATAACACAATCTGCTCATCGATGCTCAAATTGGATCCTAATCACGTCATTACCATTCCGTCCAGCCAGAGTCCGGCATTCGTCTCCAGTCTTTCAGATTTGTTTATGTCCGGCCTAATTGCTCACTGAGGTTGGATTGTTTGTGCCAAGTGAGAAATGCACAACCCCAAAGGCCAAACAAACAGCAGTCTCGACAAACCAGACTGAGCAAACAGGGGAGGGTATTGGCTCTCTGGAAGCTGTGGAGCTGAGAGCACAGTAATAACTCATAACAAATACGGCCTGGGGAAGGCAGTTCACTTGACTTGACAGATTTTTAATGGATGAAGATTAACATTTTGAAAGAAAAAGGTTTTTTTCCTACCCATTATTCAACATATTGGATATTTCCCTCCATTTCTAGACAGTAGATATATACTTGTTAACATTGTGATTACAGTATACAACTTAAAAGTCTTGTTTTATATTATGGGACTGTTGTGCCTGTGATAGTCGGAGGCATAATATTTTCGGGTTGTCTGTCTTGTCCCGTTCTTATTGCACGATATCTCAGGAATACGTGGAAAGAATTTCTTCAAATTGGGCACAAGCGTTCACTTGGACTCAAACATGAACTGATTAGAATTTTGTGGTCAAAAGTCAAAACAGGTTTTAGCTGTAACCCAAGAATTCATATGCTAATTATGACATAATTTCACACCAAATGTCTTAAAATGATAAAATGGTTTAAGTGATGACATTTTATATCCAAAAGGTTAAAGGTCAACTGGAACTGGAACTTGACTGGTGCCTGCATACAAGTGCCAGGCGGTAATTCTAGTTATTACTGCATTTTATTGTTGTAGCTATTCAGCATTAAACTCATTTAACTACTTCTTATACTGCTACATAAATTAGTTTATAAAAATAAGTTAATCTGAAAAGTAGGCTAACTATTAGCTGTAACTGTCAAATAAAGTTAGGATTAGCATCAAAATTAACAAAGTGGAAATATATAAATGCAAGTGCTTCAAATCTCTACTGAAGTGCTAACTGTATGTTCTACCACTCATTGATTTGTTTACAGTAACCTGACAAATTTTTTGTGTCTCACTGTTTCCCTGTATGCATTGAGTGCAGCACCTGTTCATTGAATTCATGAAGTGAACCGATTCTGATGCTGACTCAAAAAAAAAAAAAAAAAGCAAATTTAATGGCATGCACGACTACCTGCATGCACACAAACACCCCCACGCTTTATAAGAACTTCTGTTTTCTTACATTTAAGTCCCCGGAGTCCTGACGATATGTCAACATGTCTTTCCATCAGCCATCTGTGTTACTGCCAAGCTGCAGAATAACAAACCCAGCCAACTTGATGGCACACATTATATTGACACTCCTGAGGGCTGACCAAAGCTCTGACCCGAGCTATTCTAAGACGAGCCTCGAGACACTGGCTGTGCTCCACAGACGTTTCCAACATGTTAGCCTTTACTGGCACCGGGGGGGGGGGGGGGGCCCAGAATATTAATAAAAAGAGGGGTTACCAGGCAACATTGATTTGATTGATTTCTTGCAAGCTAAAGGGAATGTTTGGGATTCAGCTGTAATTGTTACCAGATATAAAATGTTCCCTCCTGTCCATCAGAGCACGTTTTCACACAATCCTGATCTGTAATTGATGATGATATTATTTAGTTTTTTGGGGCAACCGGGCTCATTATCTTTTTTTTTTTGTGTTGATATTGGTTTCACAAATGACTTGTTTCATCAGACCTCTCTTATCGGCTGTGACTTGAATATCTGGTATTCTCTTTAACTTTTTATTTCGATAATAAAAATGGGATTATACTTTATCTGTGAATTTCAGGATATCTTGGGGCACAACAGGTTTTATGGAGTCATATAACAGACAACAGCAGTGAGCAGTATGAACCAAAATAACATAAGTAAGGCAGTCTTTTAAAAACAAGTTCCTGTCAAAAACATGGTGAATATAAACATTGCTGGATTATTGTAGGTCATCTGCATTCACTGTCTGCTACTTCTGCACCTGTCAGTCACATCACCTCAGCTGCAGGTGTATGAGCAGAAACCAGTGTAAGACCAGACAAATACACATCCACTGCCTCAGTGAAGAAACTTTCATATTGTTGCTTTAAATGTGGGCACAGGAATATGTGTTACATGTTTTGATTGGGTGTCATAATTTGTGTTGGTATTCAAGGATTTCCCACAGACACACTCAATAAAACAACTCTATATGTGACCATTTGCTAGAACACTAAAAATCTAACAATGAAAGTGTCGTTTTGAGTGGATACTGTAGCTTTTCACACAGCCTCGCTGTGCCGCCCCTCCTGGTAATCCTTTGTTTCCGCTTGCCGCTGTGAAGCATGACTAATTTTGAAGTTGTCAAGCGGAATAATTATGTTATAATAATGCAGTTTTCTTTTTTGCTTTCTCCTCTGTGTGTGTCTCTCTGTCTGTCAGCCGGAGGTGGATTTGAGGGTAAATGGAGTGTCCTCTCCCACCATGCAAGATCGAGGGCCGTTTACTGAAACCTCAGGTGAGACACTGAAGCTCAAAACGCCTTGCATACTTAGACACAAAGACTCGCACTACCATTGATCTTGGTGTAAAAGGATCAGTCCTGGGAAATGAATCCCTTTGCCAGAAGCTACATTTTGCAGCATGTCACAGTAAGAGTGAAAGTTTGAACGGTGGTCACAACAGAGAAAAGGATCTCACACTCTTTCACTGCAAATGGAAACTGGTTTTTATGGCACCAGATCAAAGTGAAATTCAACCTGTGTGTGTGTGTGTGTGTGTGTGTGTGTGTGTGTGTGTGTGTGTGTGTGTGTGTGTGTGTGTGTGTGTGTG
>JBBPCS010003328.1:0-12423 GCA_037974645.1 Hollardia meadi
CACACACACACACACACACACACACACACACACACACACACACACACACACACACACACACACACACACAGTCTTGCTTTGTTGATCAAGTGTGAAAGAAAGAAAGAAAGCTTGCTGTCCCTCTGAGATAGTCATACATGCTGTACAGGGCTGCATTTATCCAGAGAAAAGGAGAGAACGTCTCTCTGTAATCACCACTGATGTGTTGTTGTCCTGATTTAATTTCAACAAAAAAAATCTAAAACTTTCTTTAGTATGCTCGCTATAAAAACCATGAAGAAAGTGACACCTAAAAGATGCTCTCTCATGCTTTGGCTGACACACGGTATGAAGGCATCTGCTGCAGCAATCTGAGTAGTCTAAATCGAGCCATGCCAGAGCAATTATAAAGCCTTTATTCTGATTCTTAATTATTTCAGGGGGTTTATAAAATCTGAACCTCTCAACACAGCTTCATCCAAATTGGGTTTTTAGAGACTCATCGGGCAAATGAGTTGACCTCCAAAAAGATAGAAGTTTCACTTTTGAAATTGTTCTCAAACCGAGGGATAAAATATGCCAGTTCGGATTTTAAAGTTGTAGCTTCAATTTCCATAAATGGCAGACAACAGACAAATGTGAAATACTGTGGAGACAGACAGACAGGAAGACTGTCAGGTACTCTGACAAGGACACGAAAAGAATTTGAGTCAGAAAGCAATTTATTTTTCTCTGGGCATTGTGTGGTGACTTTTCACAACCCTTCTTTTAAACTCCAGGGTCCAGTATTGGTGTAACCCTGGTAACAGCACAAAACAACCCACCGTCTCCTCTTTAAGTCTACAGCTGGCACACACACACACACACACACACAAAGACCCAGGTATTTTCAGGCAGACACGCATCCACATTCATCTCGTCTTTATCTAAACTTAACACATTACAAATACAGACAGACCTACTGTAATAGAATCAGACACAATAAAACACTATTACCGTCTGTAAATTCTCATCTCAACATGTCACTCACTGCATTATTCTTAATTCACACAGAGTTCTTGGCAGTATTTTCTCCTAATATCAGTCCTTATATGAAAAAAAAAACCCACCACGGAGGTTATGTTTTTCTGGTAGTCTGGATTTTCAGCATCAAGCCATGACGATTTTTTAGCAATAACTGCGGAGATAATAGAGATTGAATTTAAAACACTAAGCTGGGTGTGTTCAGAGCCAGGACATTAATGGCTGTATGATAGGAATTTTATTTATTTATTTATTCACATCAACTTGGGAGTTGGAGTTCAGAGCTAGTTTATTTCAAATGTATGACAAGGAGCTTACTTGTTTTAATAAAATGAGGATAAATGACTGATAACTTAGCTAATGCAGAGGTGATTCTGTGTGTGAGAAAATCTTTCCTTGTTTCTCTGTGGGTTTATGATTCCCATTGTAGACACAAACAAAAAGACACAATGGTGTGTATGTGTGTGTGCCTGTGTTTAACTCAGCCTATTTGCATGCTAGTTTTTCTTGACATACAGCATTACTGATAATATTTACTGTCCCAGGTGCCTCCTACTGATAGCTTATTGAAATGGGTTTCAATAGTTCAGAGTATCTTCAGTGGCACTGAACTGTGCAATTATATTCCAATTGTAAGCCTGGGGACTACGATCTCCAGCACTGTGTATCACAACGACATCAGCTTCATCCTCAGCATCTGTCTCCCTGTTCCTTGTCTCTGTGTCTCTGTGTGTGTTGCCCTTAAATTGCATCCACATTTCCCTCACTTGTGTTCTTTGTGTGGAAGGAAACCAAACGAGGAGAGAGGAAACGAGAAAATATGCTTTAAGAGAAATGAGACATCCTTTCCTCTGAAACGTCACGTGAAGCGACATCCGTTTCTAATGACGGCGGCAGCTGATCACAGCTGGATCTTTAGAGCTTTACAGACTTTTTGATAATTTTTTTCTTTTTTTTTACTTTTGAGTTTGTCTCTGACACGTTCTCGTCTCCTTGAAGGGGCCGTGTCATGACTATGTCCTTTTTGGGGTAAAAAAACAAAGTTCAGAAGGGAAAAGAGAGAAAGAAGAGATCTGTGGCATCAGGCCATCTGCGGGTGGGATGAAACTGTCAATATGTGTACGTCTGTGGCAAATACCTAAGGTTAGTTAATGATGTTAGTTAATGAGTAAATTACATACTGTCTGCAGATCAAAGCGAATCGTAAAAGAGTCTAAAGTAAATAAAGTTTTCACTGTGAAAAAATATGGCCCTACAATAAAACGCCTGCTTTTAGTCCACTGTCCACTCAAAAGATAGCTGGATAAATAGGGTGTTTCTATGTTTATAATTCACATTGAGCTGATCTGCCGTCTAATAATTTACCTTATAAACAGCTTAAAGTAATGTAGAAAATGGGGCTAAAATACTACGTATTTACTATGAGCGTACTTGCTCATCTCTACTGAAAGGACCCTCATCAACCCCCTATTTCTTTTTTTTTTCTCTGTATGCAACACAGATTGTTGATCGGCTACGAGGACACCCCCCTTCACCACCCACCCCCAGCCAGGGCTATCACAGAGCATAATAAAAAGTATACATGATCTGTGTTCTGGATCTATAAAGCTTAAGGAAAAAGAAAATGTCAGGGAGTTATTCCTGGACTGGTCACATTTCCTTCCACAGTCTTCTTCCTTCCGCTCATATTTTTTGCATCCCTCTCTCTCTCTCTCTCTGAGCACAACAACAAAAACAACACCCAAACAACAGCATTAATATGTTTCTGCTCTGATGCACTGCTTTGATATGATGCAAGAGCCAATTAACCAATCAGAATGCTTTGATCTAATTAACAAAACATGACTTTGTTTGATGTCAGGAGACTGCAATCTGCTATCATGGCATTACATGAGAAGAGCAGTAAAATTTCTTGTCATTTCCTCTTACTGTCTCACTCTGTGAAACAGTCTTGTGGAAATGTGGAATTTCACTGCACATAATTTGCCTTTTAATTTTCTGAGTGTTATTTTCTCCAAGCACTCTTTATCACAGCAGTATCTACTCTGTTCCCAGTGCTGTAGGTGGGCACAAAGCAACCAAAGTGGATGACTGTGCCTTTAAGTCAGGCTCTTGACAGAGGTGACACAACAATGTGTCAAATGAATAAAATATTGCAATTAGAAGTGGAGTAATAACATGCAGACAGGTGCATCTCAGTGAACATTTATATGCAATGTCATGATATTATTACAAATAATTACCAAAATATCTCCATCCATCCATTCTCTATCACCGCCCGGCTGAGACCCACGCAGACACGGGTTAGTGGGCAAATTAATCACTTACATAAAACACAAAATGAGTCAATTTATATACACATTAATAATACAATCTTTTTTCAAAAGGCTGAAGTATTTTGTTTTGGTTCTTTTGAATGGCCCATTTACATTAAACTGGATAAGAACAACTGGTATCATATCTCAAAGATATGAGAGCTAAATTAATTAGTCTGCCAAGGTATCACGGAGGACAAAATGAGCAAAATGTGCATCTCTCAATGAAAGGTAAAAGAAACACTAAAATATTCTCGTTTTGTTGGCTCAGGGGGCAAAAGATGAGCGTGTGTGTGTGTGCGTGTAGGTGAATTTGTTTTATGTGTTATGTGTTGTGTGGATGCGTATACGCTTTAAAAGGTTAACTATCAACTCAAATGTACCAAACGTTCTGGATAACTGGAAGTCTGGAGCCTGAATAGGCAAAAAAAGGGGCTACATTGTTTTAAATGGAAAGTATGCAATAAGAGCAAATACTTTTTTTTGTAAACACACTTTGGAGACGCCCCACATCACAGTCATCACTGAATACAGTATATGGTGTTCTACTGTGTTGCCTCCAAACTCATTAAAAGCTCATTTCCCTTCTGCCTTTGACATCTCTGCTGAGGATCTTATTTATTCTTTCGAAACTATAGGCCTCCTGATATATGATCTATGTAGTATTTTTTAAAGAAATCACATGATTATCATTTTGGAGGCACACACGTTTGGCCAACTTTGCTAATGTTGTGTGTGCTGCAAAGGGCAGTGAGGTCTTGCTAGATAGACCTTCATCTCATCAGGGCTGCCCGGAGAAAATACATGTAAAGCCATTAAAAACAACTGCTTCACAAATTTTTTAAACAAAACAATAAACGATAGATTATTATTTTATTCTGACTTTCCAAAGCTGTCTGTCTGTTAAAATCTCAAATCAGTTATGATCCTTGATCACATATCTCATCTTGCTTTCTTTCATTTCATGTGTGAGAAAATGAGATGTTGCAGAAGATCATGTGCATATGCTTCCTTGTCTATGTGAAGTCTACATGTGTGTTTCAAAAGAAAAAAAACACTGCTCACACACGTGTTCCATTTAGAGATTTTGATTGGCCTATTTTTCCCACATCACACGTACAGTACTCAAAATACACCTGAAAATGATTTGTGGATAGTCATGTCAACATCATGCAGTATCAGCGTCTTAATCTGCAAGATATGCCAAAGACATGAAAAAAATCATCAAGTAAAGGGCAATATTTCTCTTGTGTGCTTTATCTTTATTTAAGCAGCTTAACGGTTGTTTAAAGATCGATTTTAATGTTTAGCAGTATAGCAATTGAAGTTTCGAAAGCGCAGTTCATCTCAAAAATTCTTTTGCTCGCACCAGCATGTTTACCGTGCTAGATGTTAATTCACACTGTTTCCTCTTTTCCTTTTCATCAAGGCAAGCAGGCCTTGTGCATCTCGAACTTGAGAGTCCTCGAAATCAAATTATCTTCATGTGTTTTGCATGTGTTGCACTGACTAACTGACTGAATATTCACACAAAATGCAATTCTTTTTAATACTACCAACGAGGTGATGTGCAATAAATAACTAATCTAGAAAAAAAAACATCCATCCTTGAAGATCTATTTTCATAATCATCACCCACAAAGTTGACAGAATGTGCTGTCTGGCCTTAGGCCATTTTAAACATTTATGGCATTATCATAGCTTCATGACGTTTTGACAAGCATTGTCTACTTTTTGACCTTGGCCTGCACACACTACTGTCTCTGTGATGGCAAATAGCCTGGGGAGACCTTGACCCACCACATATGAGGGTGTGCTGACGCGCTGCTGTAAGTGTATTACCTCACTTCCAATATTTGTTACTGTTAGCGTACTCAGCTGCTCTAGCTCAGGCTTCAACACGACGAATTAACACTTGATAGACATAGTTGTGCCAGCTAAACTGCATATTTGTGAAGCTAGCGTGCTAATGTTAGAGAGGACAACCTGTGATTTGTCATAAAATAAAAGCCGTTCTAGAACCGTATTGACAGGAAAGAGGCAGAAGGGAAAACGGTGAAATCAGTTGAAGCAGTACGGGGCGGGCAAAGCAGCAACACCGCTGTGGCCGCGAGTTCACACTGACAGAACATGGCTGACGTGAAAATTCCTACCCTCATAAGCCATGTCCGATTTGCAGAGTTTATAGAGAGTCACAAAACGCTGTCTAAACAGTTTAGGTGATTGTGAGCGAGGTGTTTAACAGCTTGTTTTCCGGGTAAATCGTGCTGGGCACTGGTGTGTTGGCGACGCACTGTTTTCATACCATCCCCCACTGTTACACTATTGGCTGCCGGCGGTCGAAGTGTTGTCACATCCCCCACTGCCACAGAGCGGTCATTCACTTCCTGCCCACTCAGCGACACAACCGCTGAGAAACCAACTCTGGTTATTGGCAGCTCCATTTTGAAAGCATGAGGTTAGCAACACCAGCAACCATCGTCAAATGTGTTCCTGGGGCCAGAGCGGGCGAGGATAACCGCAAATACAGTAAGATAGTAATACATGTCTGTGGTAATGACACTTCGCTACACCAGTCGGAGGACACTAAAATTGATATTCAGTTGGTGTGTACATTATCTACATAAAATTTGACTTGACTTGACATATTAACAATTTCCAAATGTAAATACGAAGGTGAGCTTGGTCAACATTTCCAGACTTTGGGAATTCAACAGAATCATAGAAATAAAACAAGCAGCCTTGAAGCCAAATTACACTTAAAAATTACATATTGCATACAAAATGATTGGTGACGTTTCTATCCAATTTTCTGTTTAATGCGAACCTACTCACTACTTACTCGGCTGTTTACCTGGAAAGGATACAGACAGCCATGTGCTTCCTCAAAGACACATGATATCACTAGCCAGAGGATGTAACATATGGTGTGTGTAGGCTATTCCCCTCAGATGCCACCCTCATCAGTGCAGGTGAGCCAACGAACTAATAGGAGTCTCTATTGCAGCAACAAGGACATGATCCCTTACTGGCTTCACGCTGCCAAGAGCACAGCCAAATGTTTTCACTGGAATGCACAACCAAGCAGGAGATACAAGCTCCAATTTTTGGGTCATGATTAAGCAAACACCCATTTTCTTGTCCATTTTTAGTAATATATTCTGTTTAACCTTTACTAGCTAAGTAATGGAAGGTGAAATGTTCACTGGGTCAAGGGGCTGACTCAAGGGCAGAAGAAAAACAGAAGAGTAAATTATGTTAACAAAGCATTGGGCAGGCAGACCAAAAGGCTTGAGGAATGTAAAAAAAAAAAGAAGCATTTTTAATAGAAAGTTTTGATACAGTTCATCGAAGGTTAAGAGCACAGCAGGCAATTAGGACAAAGAAAGTTCAGTAACAATTTCTGAAATGTTTTTAAATGTTTCTCTCGCCCTCCCTTTTATCTGTGTATTCTTGTAAGTTATGAATCAGTCTTTTCACTTCTGTCTCCATTCTTTTCTCTTTTTTTTCCCTCTCCAGAAACCTTTCATTTCTCTTCTCATCTCCCCAAAGGCTTCTACCCCAGGTGCACTTTTTGTACAGCTTGCAGACATAAAGTATATTAGTGTAACCCTTGGGAAAATCCCAGAGTTAATATATACATGGCAAGAGAAACACTAAACAGTTAATATGTGCATAGTAATAGAAAGACTGGAGGCATTTTAATGTCATGCCAACTATAAACTTTTCATAGTTTGTTTGAAATGTACATCTCTCTACACGAGGTGTGCCTCTGATAGGTCGGTACAGAGAGACATCACGTTTGTTTGACGATTGGTCAAGGGGTGGGACCAGCAGGCAGAGTGTAACAAGGGGAAAAAAAGTTTTTATTGAGTTCACCTTCTCCACAGAGCAGCTAATGTGTGATTAGTACTTACCGTACTAGCCTGACTCATTTGTAAAAGAGTGTTATAGGGCTGCAAGTTGTCAATGTTACTGTATTTCTCTGAGCTAAGTATAACCTCGTAGGCTGTGACTCTGTGGCTTAGCTATTAGCATACTAGCTAACGTCATGCTCGTGTGAGATCAATGTGCTTTGAAGCTCATACAGAGCATCAGACAGTGCGCCGTGAGGCCGGCTCAGCACGCTTGAACCTCTTGGTCGTGGAAGACCAGCTGCCGTCTTTCCAACCCACCACTGGGACAGACTTTGGACTTTTCTTTTCTGCATCGCCACTGGGATGTGTGGACTTTCTTTTTGCCTTGCCGACTGAACAGACTTTGGACTTTATTTCTGTGTCGCCACCGGGACAGAGTGTGGACTTTTTCTCCCTGCCACTGGGACTGAGTGATGCCCAGTGGCGGCCAGTAGGAGACGGCTGAACTTTTCACTTTGGGTGAGCAACTCAATTGTACATTGCTCATGTCATTGAAGACACCAATAGTACTGCTTCCTATACACATTGCACCCAAGCTACGCAGATGCCTGCAGCGTGGGGTTGTTTTATTATTGTTAATTGCCCGCTTTTGTTTTAGTTCTTTTGGTGGCCCCACCAGAGTAAAAGTAGTAAATTTCTATTGTTTCCATCCAATCTGTTTTATTTAGCGTTTGCTAAAAGTAAAAGCTGTTCGATATTGCATAAGTTTAAAGTAATAATTTAGTAGTTTAAAAATTCTGTATTTTGATTTTTCTTTCTGACAAGTTAGGTTAACTTGATTGTAGCCCTAAGATAATCCCACATGCAATTTCATTTTATTTAAATTTTGGTTAATAAATAATCTCAATACATACAATTTTCAAAGTTGTCAGTTGAATAAATAGAGCAAAGGGTAAAATTAAAGGGTATAAAAAAAATGTAATTAGCTGAAATCTGGGGAAGTTGTGTTTTGAGTAAGTTTTAATACCGGACATACATGTAATACAAGTTATAGCATACAGGTGTGAATCCCGGACGCTGTACTTCATGGTAGGTGATACAAGTAAGCTCTACATTAGGAAATACATCCAGGTACAGAGACAAAGGGACACATACGGTACATTTGTTTACTTCTGTATGCCAAAGGTTGGTCTGCATCATGTGTGTGAATATTAGCCAACTGCACAATCATGCAAATACACATCGGAAGGCTCTTCTCTCTATCACTGAATATTATGAATCTGAATAAAGCATATGCTGCAATACTAATCAGAGATTGTGCAACAACTTGCTAATAATATAAAAAATAGGGTTGAATGAGGCCCCAGTTGGTTAGTGGATTCAAACCCAGTACAAAAAAACTGTGCCCAAAGCTGAGTTTTTATTCTTTAGGCTGATTGTTTGCACATCTTTGGATAATCGCACTCACCCAACTGAATTACACAAAGGATATGCTAAATGCAGTTTACAGCCAGTGTTTTATTTATGTACATGCCTATATTATTTGCTCGTCTTTTTTCTTACATACAAAGCTCCCCGTTGTCAGTTCTTTAGCAAAAAAAAAAATCTTATTAATATTCATCCTTATACTAGAAAAGGGCTGATGACAGAAAACTGTCATTGTAGAGATGCTTCAACCTACTCTGCAGCAAATAATTACACCATTTTCTGGTGATAAATGACATCCCTCCTCTCTTTCCACTCCTTTCTTCCACCCTTTTTACCCTTTTTTCCAGTTCTCCAACATTTAACTGACTCAAATACAACTAGTAACTAATTTTAAATATATTTAAGACCGAAAAGAATTATTGTGACGCTGTTGGTCCAGATAACATCTCTGGCCATGTATTAAAAACCTGTGTCAATAAGCTAGCTGACGTTTACTACAGACATTTTTAATAAATCACTCAGGAGAGAATTCCCACCTGCTTCAAGACAGCCACCATCGCCCTTGTACAACATGTCTGCAGTCTTGAGTCCAAAAAACTAGCACCCTGTGGCATTCAACCCATTCTGATGAAGTCTTTTGAGAGGCTGGGTCTCCAGCACAACAAAGACAACACCCAGCCAGCCTTAAGCATTCAATACAATGTCCCCCATGAAACTGATTGGCAAACTTTGCAATCTGGGCTTCAGTACCCCAATCTGCAATTGGGTATTGAGCTTCCTCACAAGCAGATCGCAGACTGTTCAGATTGGCAGCCACATCTTCTCCACTCTATTACTCAGCAGCGGACCACCCCAAGGGCTGTGTGCTCAGCCTCCTCCTGTTCAGACTGCACACCCATGACTGCAATCCCAGACATGAAGTAAACTCCATTTTGAAGTTTGCAGACGACACCACTATTATTGGTGAGATTGTAAACAGGGATTAAGGGCATATCAGGAGGGAGACAACGATCTTGCAAAGTGGTGCACAGATAACTTGCCGGTCAATGTCAACAAAACCAAGGAGCTGATTGTTGTTTTGAGATAAAAGGAGGCAAAGACACACACCCCTATCTAAATCAGTGGAGTTGAGGTGAAGTGGGCAAAGAGTTTTAGGTTGCTGGTAGTCAACATAACAGAGAACCTGTCACAGATGTTACACACCTCCACCAAAGAAGCTTCAATACTTCTTAAGGGAAAAGCTAAATTCCTGTGCCAAGTTCTTCTAAACTTTTACAGAGGAACAATAGAAAGCATCTTGACTGGAAACATCACAAACGTTGGTTTGGTTTTTGTGCATGGTTCCTGCACAACCCAGTACAGGAG
The DNA here is from genome assembly GCA_037974645.1 of Hollardia meadi. Lineage (NCBI taxonomy): Eukaryota > Metazoa > Chordata > Actinopteri > Tetraodontiformes > Triacanthodidae > Hollardia > Hollardia meadi. The sequence continues at coordinate 9,968 of JBBPCS010003328.1, forward strand.
GGCTCCGCAGCGGGTAATTAATACCATCAATGGTACCCATCTACTGAGCTTCAAGTGATATCGGTGGGGTGCTTGTGCAGAGCCCATAGGATACTAAGAGACAACACCCATCTCAGCCACAGGCTGTTCACCCTGCTGCCATCTGGCAAGAGACACAGGAGTATCCGCTGCTGTACCACCAGACTATAAAGCAGTTTCGTTCCTCAGGCTGTGAGACTCCTAAACTCACCCTCCACACTTAAGTCAAGTTAATTCAATGTTATTTATATAGTGCCAAATCACAACAAAAGTTATCTCATGACACTTTACTAGAATAGAGGAGGTCTTAAACCCAACTCCACCACAAAAAGTTTTATTTTATGACTTGATTATTCATTAATAAATAATAATAAATAAAGTATAATTTAATGACACAATCTTGTGTTGTATACTGATAAATAGAATCTTGAATTTTATAAAGGGAAGGGTCACATCTTACCACAATTGACATATCCTTCACTCCCAACTCGTGTATCATCAAAAGCTCTCACACTTTGCTTTCATTCTCTCTTTCGACTCATTTCTTCTGGCCTTGTAACTCATCAACTCACCTTTACTCTCAATTCCTGCCTTTTCCTTACTTACCACCCTTACCTCTGCTGCCACTCCACTCTCCATTTATCTCCTTACTTCTTCCATCCTCTTCTTCCCTGCTTGGTTCTCTTCATAAACAGTAATTTACAATGTTGTTTTTGACATGTGACATTTGCTCTCCATTCAATCCCACCTTCTGCTCTGACACATGGAACCTCTCTGACACATGACATGTGAAAGCTCTGACACATGAAATCTCACCCTCTTTCCTTTTCTTACATCTATTCTTGCTTCACTTCCCCCTTATTTTCCCCAATTCTGCTCTGCCAGTTTCAATTACAACCCTGACATATATGTGATGCAATCTCTCCTCTCATCATATCTTTCCATGTGTTTTCCCCATTTCTCCTGTGCTTTCTCCACTCATATCAACTCATTAACTGTGTTCCTGTCCTCTCTCTATTTTCACCCTCCTCATATGCACAGTCTAATCTGTGTGTGTAATCTCATGTGGTGCAGATGTTGAAATTCCTTGTTTTCTCTCTCTTTGCATATTAATCCTATCCATCATCCATCCCCTCTTCTTTTCAAACCTGCAAAGCTACCATTGTCAAACTTGCGTAAGATGCAGACACAGGGGCAGAGCTGGTCCAGTTCTGTTCTCCCCCTCCTTGTCTGCACTTTTCCCCTTTGCTCCTCCTCTAACTCCATATGCTTTTTCCGTCCTCTGCCCCCCTCTCCTCATCCTCTCCCTTCTTATTCGCTTTATTCCTCTGGTTACCTCGAGAGAATTTTTTTTTACTTTTGTTATTATTGGTCATCCCCTTTTTTCTCAGCTATTCTAATCCCGCCTCCCCGACTTTTTATTTTTTTCGACTCTTCTCTCATCTCATGTTCTTTTCCTCCCTTCTTTCTTTATACTCTTTTGCACCCCTGCTGCTTCATCCCTCCCTGTCTGAAAGTATTAGAGCTATTGTTCCCACATTGATTAACATTGCTAATCCCTTTTCTTATTCCCTGTAGCTTGGATCCAGCCACATGAATCATTTGTTTCCTTCGCTGCTTCTAAACCATGTCATATTTTGAATGAATTTTTTGATTTTCTGATTCATGTTACTGGCGTAACTTTCTTTGGCGAGGGATGCATCCCTTCAATTCATCATCTCTTACACCATTTATATTGAAGTCCACACCATAGATGGTTCCTGACCAGTCATGGAAAGAAATGGTTGCTTTACTCACATGAGTCTAGTCGGAACAGTCAAAATCACAGAAAGTAGACAGTTTCAGGGTCAGTGAGTAAATATGTTTAAATAAAGGACCATGATTCACCAGGCCGAATTTAGGTGGCATCTCTCCTTTCTCCCCTTCTTCTCTTTCATCTTATACAAACTCCTCTCCATTTTACCTGATTTCCCTCCCTGAAAGTCTCTTTCCCTTCTACTTTTCTCATTTGTATTCATTATCTCAATTTTCTCTCGTCTTTTTGCTTCTTTGTTCCATTTATCAGCCTCTTATAATTATTTCCTTGCAGAGATTTCAACATGTCACCTTCTTCCTTTATGTAAATTGTGAAAACTGGTTTCCAAAATGGCTGGTTTTTATAAAACATGTCTGAATCTTTTTTTTTAATTATGATACACAGGAGAAGGGGTTTCATCACAACAGTGACAATAATAACATTGCTGGGATATGCAAATCATATGCCATCCAATCCACTGTGGAATTTAATAAAACTGTAAATTGACATATTGCTCACGAAGAGGAGAGCTCCATGCTTCAATCAATGTCATACTATGGACACAATCTCTCTCCACACACACACACACACACACACACACACACACACACACACACACACACACACACACACACACACACAC